>JACVTC010000002.1:1580000-1665000 GCA_016946835.1 Neocallimastix lanati (nom. inval.) | reverse complement strand
TACCATCACCTTTGACTATCAATGTAAAAACAAATAATAACATAAAAAAATTTTTTTTAAAAATAATAATCAATATATATATTATTATATTAATTATTTTATCACAAAAAAAATTTTTTTTTTTTTCAAAATCAATTAATTTGGCGGAAACGCAGTAAATGAAATCTTAAATATCGGCTTGGGGGAAAGGCTTTTTATTAATAATATCTTTCAATTACCTTTTTTTGAAAATCTTCTTTCTCAATTTCATATTTTGTTGGGCTTTCGGAATTTCTTAGTAATGTTATGTCTATTGTTATTTAGTGATTTTTACACTATAATTAATTGATATACCATTAGAACTACCGATCGTTGTCAAGAGCATCGACGTCGAAACGATAAAGCAAAGAAGAAATTCTGATACATATTCGAATGATCATTTTTATCCATATGGAATTATCATCGATGAATGGAAAGAGTTTGAAGCCATTTCATCCCTTGAAATTCATAACATAGTTTTTTTTAATATTAATGTAAAAATAAACTAATGTATTTTTAGTTTCATGTATATATTTTTTTTTTTTTTTTTTAATTAATATTAT
This sequence comes from Neocallimastix lanati (nom. inval.), assembly GCA_016946835.1. Lineage (NCBI taxonomy): Eukaryota > Fungi > Neocallimastigomycota > Neocallimastigomycetes > Neocallimastigales > Neocallimastigaceae > Neocallimastix > Neocallimastix lanati (nom. inval.). The sequence goes on along the minus strand of JACVTC010000002.1, from coordinate 1,664,419 downwards.
TAAATAAAGTTTGTTCCTAGTCTAACAAAAAAAAAATAATAATCATCAATAAATGTTAATTTATTTATTTATAACAAATTCTAAATACACAATAAGAATATATAAGGATTAATACAGTTAATATAGTCTAATATTCTTTCTTCAAATAAATTTTTATTTCTATAATGAATACAAAAAAAAAAAAAAAAAAAAAAGAATCAATTTTTTGGGTTATTTTACATATACTTTTTTTTCATATTTTTTTAGTGATCACTACAAATTTATATATATATATATTAATATATATATATGAATTTGCCATTAGGTCCATTTAAAGAATATCCATTGAATGATGATCATCATAATGCTAAATCAATTGAAGATAATGATAAAAAATTAAAAATAAAATTTTCCCGAAGAATTTAATTAATCTGTATTTGTTAAAGTAAAATTAAAATAAAAAAAAAATATATATATATATATATATATATATATATATAGTATTTTCAATTTTTAATAATTCTGGTATTTCAGGTTTGGAAATATTTCATAGATTTTAAAGAAATTAAAATATTATTGTTAAAAATCTTTATTATAAACATCGATAAAAAAATTTTTAATATATAAAACTAATATATATATATTAAAAAAAAAATATTGTTTTTTAATTTTCATCTTTAACACAATTATAATATATATAAATTTTTCCTAAGAAAAATAAATCTATCTTTAAAATTATTAAATTGTCATCATATAATAATAAAGAGAAATTAAAAGACATGGTACGACCAACCATACAACATACTATTGAAAATTAGTTTTAAAAAGGACTGAAATGCGACCCATGTCTATACAAGAAGGAAAAATGAACATGGAAACATAACATGTATTCTTGCAGCATATGTTGATAATAACTTCTTACTGGAGATGAATCCGAAATTAACTAAAACAATATCTCTAATTGAAAAAAACATTTCGAAATCAAGGACTTAGGTGAAGCGAAATTCATCATAGGTATTAAATTCGTAAGATATAATAATGGATATATATCCTTCACCAAAAAGAGATATATAAATGATTCTTCTAATAAAATTTAAGGAAGAAAAAATATATCCCACAAATAATATTAGGTCCATTAATGATGAAAAACTAAAAAGCATAAGCATAGATAAAATTAAATATAAAAGTGTGGTGGGTAACTTACTGTACGTAAGTATAAGTAGAAAACTGGATATCATTCTATGCCGTAAGTAAAGCAGCAAGAAAAATCAAAGACCCAAAATCTTGAAGACTAGAAAAATATCTTAAAAATTATCGATTACTTAAAATGTACAATAAACTATGGATTAAATTTAAAGCTTATTCAGATGAGGACAATGCCAGAAATAAAGACACTGGAAAATCTGCAACTGGATATATCATAACCATTGGTGGTGTTCCTTTCAGTTGGTGCTCAAAGCTACAACACACTATAAAAAGAATATAAAAAAATATTTTTAAAATTAAAAAAATATTCTAAAAAATTTTGTATCTGTTTTTTCAGGAATATAATTTAGTAAATATATATTGTTTATATATAAATTAGTTTCCTTTCTTTCTTTCTTTCTTTCTTTCTTTTTTTTTTTTTTTTTTTTTTTCTATCTGTTTGTTTTGGTTTATTTTATTATTATTACTATTAGTAATAAAGATTTTTCAAATAATATAAACTGTGATCATCTTTTTTAGTATAATATATTATAAGATAATAATAAAAGCTTTAATAATAAAATTAGAAATAATTACTACAAAAATACAACTAATCAATAAATACATATATATTTAATAGTTTTCCAAAAGATTTACTATTTATATATAAATTTTCCGAAATATATATATTAATGATTATAAAAAATTATATATTATATTTATATGTTTATAATATTTATATTTCTAAAAAAGTTGGTGAATATGTAATGTATGAAATAGAATTGTATTTGTATTAAGTTTTTATTTTTTGAATAGATTATTCGATTTTTAATTTTTTTTTTTTTTAAATATTTATTCAATAAAAATTAAATATAATTGGTAATTTAATGTATATTAATTATAATTATAAAGAGTCTATAAAACTAAATCCTTTAGAAATTAATAATTATATTTAAAAGTTAAGTCCTTTTTTAACACTTATTCTCCTAATTTAAATATTAGGATCTATTAATTCAATTACATATAAAAAGAAAAAAACTAATGGATATTTCATAAAAATAAAAACATAATAAGAATATTATCATTGATCTTTTTGTTTATTTAATTGATTTAATTTTATTGATAAAAAAAACTGCAACAATATTTATTTGTTCTTAAAATTACATAAAATCATAAAAATAAATAAATAAATCATGTATACAATAGACATCATTTCTGATATTATTGTTATAATGTTATTTTAAATACAACATGTTAAAAAAAAATCTTTAAATATATATTTTTACAATTTAAAAAAAAAAATGTATAAAAAAAATTATTATTCAATATTAATTTAAATTAAAAAAATTGAAGAAAATAACACCATTGCAATGAAGGAATAGGTAATCCTCTTGAAAGTAAATGAGACACCTGAATCTTCATCACTTGGAGTAGTTGGGGAATTTGAACCACTTTGGGGATTTGAACCACTTGGAGTATTTGAACCACTTGGAGTATTTGAACCACTTGGAGTATTTGAATCACTTGGAGTATTTGAATCACTTGGAGTATTTGAAGTATCTGAAGAATTTGTACCACCTGAAGAACTTTCTGAATTTGAAATAGCTGAACACTTTTTCTCTTTATAGTAGCTAATATAGGAAGAAATTCCTCCAATTATTTCTGAAGAATCGACACTAGAGATACTGGGGTTTTCATCAGTTGTTGGAAACATATTTCCAATACTAGCCATGAAATCAAACATACTCAACATTCTAGCATTACACTTACTATCACTACAATCATTAGCAAGAGCTTGCAATTGTTCAGAATTTAATGTGACCTCAGCATTTTCTTCAGAGTCATTGTCATTAACGAATTCACTTGTATGATCTTGAAGATATTTACCTAATGGACAAATATTTCCGTCATTTCCCTTTGCACAAACCAATGAATGTGAAATTCTTAAACTAAAAATAGCCATCCCCATCATTAAGTCTGCAGGATTAGGAGAAGCTGAGTTAATACAAGATGTTTCTGCTTTAGAAATATCAGCAAAAAATGCCTTACAGTCATTACTTTCAATTGTAGTACAAAATTTCTGAATGGATTCCTTTGATTCCATCATATTATTACCATTTTCACTTTCCATATTAAAATTCGATAAACAATCTTCATATTTTTTTAATTCTGCTTGACATTCTTCAGAAATTTCAAAAGATTGTTCACTTTCCACATCTTCAGCTAAGATATGACCTATAACAAGTAATAGGGAACCAAAATATAAAACCTTCATTATATTGTTTTTTTTATTTTTTTTTTAAATTTTTAATTGTTAATGTTATTATTTTTATTATTATATTATTTCTTTGAAAGATATAAAGCAAATATCTGTTCTTATATATATATATTATATATATTTATAAATAAAAAAAAGAAATTAAAGTGAAATTAAAAGCTCCATTTTTAGAAATATATTTTGATATTTATATCAACCGAATATATAAATATATATGTATTTTACTTTTTTATCTTTTCATTCATATTTTGATTTATATTAATACTATTTTTTTTTTTTTTTTTTAAAAAATATTTATTTTATTTATTAATTTGCTATATTAATAATAAAAAGACTTTATCATGGAAAAAAAAAAAAATTTTTTTCCTTCATACTTTTTTAGGTTTTAACATTAAAACTAGGATAATATATATTTATTTTCTAATATAATGTACTAGTTATTAAATTAATAAACTAAAAAGAAATCTATTAAAAAACTTTAATTATGCTTCTGTATTTAATTTTTTCTTTTAACTTTTTTTATTTATTTAAATAAAAAATATTAATAAAATGATGCATAAAGGCAAACTTAAAAATGAAAATATTAATTTTTATGATTAATTATATATACATATATTTTAATGGTTCTTAATGAGGGAATTAAATGTTATTTGAAAAAGTAATCTAATCATAAAATAAATATTTTTTTTTTTTCATTTATATGAATTAATAATAAATAATAATAATAATATATATATTTTGAAAAAGATGTTAATATAAAATTAAAATTATAATTTTATTTTATTTTACTTTAATCTTTATTTTACTTTATTTAAAAATAAATTATTAACATGAATTAATAATAATAATAATAATAATAATAATAATAATAATAATAATAATAATAATAATAATAATAATAATAATAATAATAATAATAATAATAATAATAATAATAATAATAATAATAATAATAATAATAATAATAATAATAATAATAATAATAATAATAATAATAATAATAATAATAATAATAATAATAATAATAATAATAATAATAATAATAATAATAATAATAATAATAATAATAATAATAATAATAATAATAATAATAATAATAATAATAATAATTGTTAACAGTCTGGAATTTGTGGTTAATGATTATGTCAACTTTATTAATATGTTTTATACTTAAGAATTACTCAAGAATTACTCAAAGTATAACTCTTTGAGTTTACATGTATTTATATGAATAATATGTGGCTTATACATTTAATTTAATACAATACGTGTCAATACATTATAAATACATTTGACACTTATTTCATACATTTCACATATTCTAACATTCCCCCTTAAACCTAATTATTCAGTAAAGAATAAATTGGTTTACTGGTGAATATGTGTATATAAAACTATCCTATTCTATAATATTATACACTCGATACTATTAAACTATAAATTATTTCTTTTCTAACCTAACTTTTAATTTTACATGAATAAAATATTTTACATTATATTAATTCCTTAATTAAATTTAAATATTACAAAAATAATTTCTTAAATATATTTTTAATCTAATAATTTCCCCCTAAAACTAAATATTTAATATTTTTTACACCTTTAATAAGTGTTAGATGAATCTATGTCATCTTTAATATAAAATAATTATATGGTTTAAATATACCATTTATATATGATGGAAACCTTTCTCTTGAAGGGTGATATTATACCATCTAAAATATGTGAATACCGAATACCTCTTATATTGGGATTTACATCACTTTTAATTATAATCCGCTTTGTAGATTAGCGCTAACTTTTATATATATTTCGCTTTGTAGCTTTAGCGATAACTATTAAATATTGCTTTATAGATTAGCATTAACTATTAAAATATCGTTTTGTAGATAAACGTTAACTATTATATATATTAGGTGTTTTAAGTAAATTTTGTTTGGAGTATTAAAATTGAATTAATCTAATATTTTAATTGCGTTATTTTAGACATTTAAATTTATTAATAAATAATATAAGTTCGTTCAATTTAATTAAGATTCCATATTTCAGTTAATTTTTCTTGTAGGTTAATTTTTCTAATTTTTCGCTATTAGGCTTCTTTAATATACAAATGTATAATTTAGTCATTTTTGTATCTTAAGAAATATTAATTTTATCATGTATTGAATCTTTAAGTATTTTTTAAATATTTCAATTTTCTTGAATGTTGAAAGGTTACAATTTTCTTATATTATTGGATAATATCTTTATATGTTGAAGATAATTAACTAGAATTTGATATACATTTTCTGGTCAGTTATACATAAATTTAAATTTTCAGTGACCACTATTCCCCCTCAAATCTAAATATTTTGAAATAAATATATAGATTTGTAAATGAAAATTTTAAATTGTTTGCAATAGTAAATTGAATAATTGCACCATACTTTTAATAAAAGTATTTTATTATTTTAAATTCATCATCAGTTAATAATTAATATAGAAAATCACATTTTACTGTATGATGTCAGCTCAGTCGAATGGAAATGTGAACCAATCTGTCGGCGATCACTCACTTTTATAAGTGGTGATATGAGGAGTCCTATATATATTTAATGGAGCCCTTCCTATGAAGGTGTTATACCATTTTTGATGGAACCCTTTCTATGAAGGTCTTACACCATCTATTCTTATTATCTATGATTTAGCTCATTTCACGCTAAGTTAAATCATGATATTATATAAAATTTAAATGAAAATACCTATTTCACGCTAGGTAATCAATCATTATAATTATTGTAGAATATGCTCATTTCACGCTAAGCATTTCTATTTTGTTTATGAATAATATGTACCAATTATTATATATGTTGGTACTTAGTGACATCCTCCTTTGAATATCCGCTTTATAGTTGAGCAGTAACTATTAAGTATATTCGGATAAATATAAGTATACGTGTTTCACTATTTAATAATATACTTGTAACGGAGGTGCTTCTATTGTAAAGGCGGGATGAGATATAGAAACACAGAAAGAAGAAAACTCAATAGGTTTACACTATCTGTATAAATAATTCGTTTTATTAGAAATATTTTTTATTAATTATAAAATTTAAAATAATTATTAATATTAATCAACAAGGTAATATTTCGAATTACTTATACGTTAATTATTATTAATAAAAGCACGAAGAAAAATATTTTCAATCGTGAAGTTCGCACTATTTATACTTTTAACGGAAAAACAGTTTTAACATGTATAAATAATTTTAAAGAAATATTTAGAAATATGTTTGTAATAATTAATAATGTAAAGTTTCTAGAATATAGATTTTAATTGATGAAAATGAATCTTATCAAAAAAGAATAAAATAATTTATATAATAAGAATTTCTAAATTCATTTCGGTTGAATTACGAACCGAAAGAATCTTTAACTTTCTATAATTTTATACAGAAAGAATATTCAAGAAGATATTATTAATAATTAATAAAATAATTAATAAAATAATTATTTATGCAAAATGGGTTGAGGTGTGAGTCGAACCCATGAAGTATTGGTCATGGTCAATGTAACTAACCATTGAACCAAAGTTCTAATTTTACTAACTGAAGATTTCGTTACATGGTCCGCCTCCAGGATTCGGATACCAGACGAATCTAACAGTTAGGCATAACTTATACTAAAATTAAGCAAACTAAACTAAACTAAATTAAAATAAAATAAAATATAATAAAATAAAAATAATTAATTAACCATTTTATAGTACGAACTTTTTTGAATAAAATTACATGATATTAATAAAGTTACATGAATATAATATATAATAAGAATACATGAATATTAATAATATTTAATAATATAAAATAATATTTAGTAATATTGATATTAATAAATTAATATAAGTTTGATATTAATAAAGTAAAGATTCATTTTCAAGTTTTAATTTTAGTTATTTTTGTTAAATTCTTTTAAGAGTTTAGGGCAATTTAAATTTTCTTCGGGTTCCCAAGATGCTTCAGATAAAGGATAACCTTTCCATTTAATAAGATATTGGGTTTTGCCATAATGTTTCCTTTTATCAAGAATTTTTTCAACTTCGTATTCTTCTTCATTGTCAATAATTATCGGTGGTGGTGGTTCTTTCTTTCGTCCAAAGTGATCTTCATAAAATGGTTCAAGTTCAGAAACATGTATTACAGGATGGATTCTGATTTCTTTTGGTAAGTCTAACTTATATGAAACGGGAGAAATTTTCTTAATGATTTTATATGGACCAAGTTTTCTAGGTTTAAGTTTTTTATTTCCATTATGAATTATAAGTGAACTATTAATCCACACTTTATCACCAGGTTTAAAGTTTGGAGCTTCAATACGATGTTTGTTTGCAAATTCTTCTTGCTTTTTTCTTGCTTGTTGTAAATTTTCACTAAGTGTTTTAAATAATTCTGAAAAATCTTTTGTAAATTCATCAGCTCTAGGAACATCTGTACTGTTTGGAATTGATGGTGAATATCTTGGATTATATCCATAGTTTGCATAAAAAGGTGAGTGCTTAATTGATTCTTGAATTGAATTATTATAACTGAATTCTGCTAGGAATAAAAAATTATACCAATCAGAACCTTTAAAGTTTGAATAACATCTTAAGTATTGTTCAATAACGGAGTTCACCCTCTCCGTTAAACCATTGGTTTGGTGATGGAAGGGAGAAGCAAGTTTCGTTGTGATATTGAAAGATTTACAAATAGCTGACCAAAATTTTGAAGTGAATTGAGAATCTTTATCGGAAAAAAAATCGGAGGGTGGTTTATGAATACGGAAGAGGTCATTTATGTCTTTCTTGGGAACAAATAAAACAGAAGCAGCAGCTGGAGATTTAGATTTTCTAATAAATTTTTTGTTTTCATTTTCTTTAATATATTTCTTCGAAGCTAGAGGTTCTTTTACAGTTAAGGGGTAGATTGGGTCATAATGAAGTTTTTCATTTTGTTTGGGTTTAATCTCGCTATCAAAAGGACAATAAGGAGGTGATTCATTAGTGTATATTTCACTGAAAGTGTCTATAAATGGAAGTAATTTTTTTGGTAATGATTTGCTTATTTTATTATCGATTTCTTCATTTTCATTTTTGTCATTTTGTTTAGTAGTATTTAAAGGAACATAAGAAGTAAAGGAGTTAGGGATGATTAAACAATTTTCAACGCAATAATTGGAATTAAATCTTAAGACTTTATTTTTTGAAGTCAATATCAGGATTGTGAGTAGAAATCCATTCGAAACCTAAAATAGCACAATAAGAAGGAAGGTCAACCACATAGAATTGAGTCTTACATTTATGGTTATTATAAGTGATGGAAATAGGAAGAGTTTTTCCAAGAATAGTTTGCTTTCCACCGATGCCAGATACCTTAGGGAAATTAGTTTTGGTTGAATACGGGATATTATTTTCTTTAATATAGTAGATATCCATTAAATTGATTTGAGAACCAGTATCGAGAAGAATTTTAGCAGTAGAATTTGTATTATCAATACTTAAAGAAAATTCGTAAATAGGAAGATTTGAGTCAGAAACTCTGGGTCTAGATATAGGTTTTGATTCGGGATTAGAAACATAAGTGCTACTTGATGAAGGTTTATTTTTATTTTTATATTTATTTTTAAGTGGACAATTGTCGAGAGAATGTTCAGAGGATCCACAATACAAACAAAGATTTTCTCTTCTTCTTCTTTCTTTTTCTTCTTGAGATAGAGGTCCATGAGGTTTGGATTTAAATTGCTTTTGGAAAAAGAATGATTTTTTGCCCTTTTTATTTTTATTATTATTACTATTATTTGAATTTTGACCATGAAGATTGGAAAATTGTCTATGAGTAGAAATACGATTATCGATTCGAGATGCAATTGTTTGCATAGCAAAGAGGGTTTGAGGTCCAGGAAACATTTCTAAAATTCTAGTAGCAATATGGTCATGTAGACCGACAAGAAAGGCGTCCATCTTGGCTTCTTCATTCCAAGAAGATTCATCGGCGTATTTATTAAATTCTAAAATATAATTTCTGACTTCACCAATTCGTTTTTGTTTGATTGTTCTTAATTTCTGGTTGGCAATAAAGGTAGAGTCGTAGCTTCCAAATACTGATTTTAATCTAGCAATGAATTGATTATAATTAAGGAGACAAGGATCTTGGTTTTCAATAAGGGTAGCAGCCCAATTCATGGCGTTTCCATACAAACGAGAAATGATATAGATTACTTTAGCTTCATCGTTTGCAAATCTTTCCGGTTGAATCATAAAAATAAGTTCCATTTTAGCTAGAAATCCTTTAAAGAATCGACGATCACCACCAAAACCGTCCTTAAAGGTAGGATTTTCTTGGTTATAGTTGTCCATATTGAAATAAATAAATAAGGTAGAGTAGAATAAGTTTTCAAAGATAAAGAATAGGCGGTAGAATCCAGAAGTTCCCAAAGTGGTAGTAGAGATTCCAATAATCCAAAAGGTAGATAGGTAGTAGAGATTCCAAAAGTTCAAAAGTTGTTTATTGGTAGGTTTCCAAGGTTAATGGATAAGAACACAAAATTTTAATAACACTTTATAATATTTTATAATTGAATATTTCTTATTTTATAATTATTTATCAAAAATTACTGAAATATAAACTAGATTATATAGTATTGGACCAACTAAATATATAATCTATCAAAGTTTTATACGATAAGTTCCTTTAGCCTTTTAGTGATAACGCAGATAAAATCGATTGTTAATGTCTTATAGACAAAAGGAAGTAATATTGTTAGATTCTTTATTATATCTAACTTATTGTTAGCTGAAAAGAATAAAACAAATTATTTTCCCCTATATCAATAGTATCTGAACACTAAAATGTTACGAAAACAGAGACCAACTTCTGTCGCTTTGGAAGTCGTATAAACCTTATATTTATATTTTAATCTTTGTTTTCTTAATTATAAAATTATAATATTAATTATAAAATTATTGATTGATAAAATAGAATAGTACTATTGACTCACAACTATAGAAAAAACCGTCAGTACTATTATAACTAGTGCCGCGAGTAAGCACGAAATAAAATTTTAAAATACAATATAATTTTAATCTTACGCCTTCGGTGACGTAAGCTCCTTATTCGCCAGAGTTGTTGCAAACCTAGAACCGTTTTCCTTTATAATAGGCTACGGTGCTCTCTTATAGAGTTTTACCTAGTCTAGAACCAAATCTATTCGTCGAGTGCAACACTAAAGAAGACAATTCTTCTAACTCTGTATATGAGCTCTATTCGCTCGTATAAACGCTTTTTTTTTTAAAAAAAAAAAAAATAAAATTACACAGGGTTTTCTCTTTATTATTTCAAGCAAGTAATTTATTAAAGTAATTAAAAATAAAAATTATTATTATAATTATTAATATTATTATTAGTATATTTTTTTTTTTTTTTTTTTTATACTAAACTAATTTAAAAAATTTATTATTTTTGTAATAAATTAAATGAAAAAAATTTTTTTTTTTTTTTTTTTTTTTTTTTTTTTTTTTTTTTATCTAGAACTAATTGATTTATTCACTAAATTAATCTAAAATATTTATCTAAAAATTAAAATTTTTTTTTTTTTTACTAAATTAATTTAATATTATTTATCTAATTATAAATTAATTTTGTTGGTAAATATTAGAATTAATTTTAAAGGGTTAAGGTAATACAAGATTAATTTAATATTATCTAAAAAATTTTTTTTTTTTTTTTTTTTTTTGTTAAAAAATCTTAATATTTGTTTATTTATTAACTTTATTTATTTGAAGCAAAAGGCTTATTTTTTAAGAATACATAATTTAATGTTATTTATACATACAAAATACATTTGATGGATCATACATATTTTAATACATTAAATACATGTTTTAATATTAACTATATAAAAGAGGCTTATAAAAATAAAAATTTTTTAAAACTATATTCATAAACTATATAAACTATATATTAATATAATATATCCTATTTATTTATAATAAACTATTTAATATTTAAAATTATAATAAAAGTTGTAATAAAATAAAAATATTAATTAAAATGTTAATTAAATTTATAAACTAAAAATACTAATTTTCTAACATTCCCCCCTAAACAAAGTATTGTAAAATCTTTGTTTAATAAGAAAATTTGCTATTTTTTTTAATATTTTTATATCTTTACTAATTTGCTAATAATTCTTACTTATTTGTAGTACAACCTAAATTTTTCTCAGCTAACGAATCAGATTTAAATTCAAACGCATGTACATTATAATTAAATTTCAAATTTTGCTCATTCGTATTAATTTTTAATTTTTGATCAATTTTTGACAAATTTTTATTATTAAAAAAATTTTTTTCTGAAAAAATGTTTTTCTTCATATATTTATAATTTTCACCAGTTTTTTTGCCTAGACTATTTTTGTTTACACCTTTTTCAATTTCATTCCCTGGATTATAATAATTAACATTCAAAATATTGTTATATTGATTAATTATTTTCATATATTTTTCATAATTTTCATAAGTATTATCAAATCTCATAATTTGTAAATATTCTTTAATAATTTTCTGGATGTTATTGTTCTTTTCTTCAATTTTACTCAAACATTTCAATAATTTATTCAATTTACAATTTGTTTTGTTTATTTTATCTTGAAATGATTCAATTACATATTTATCTATCGTAACAGGATTTTCATTTTCATAATTTTGGTAATTATTCAAAATATTATTTTTATTCATACTTTCTTTTTCATTATTATGTATGTTATTATTTATACCTAAATTCTTATAGTTACCGTTATTATATTCATTGCTATTATAAATACCATTAATAAAATAATTATTTAAATCATAATTAATATTATTTTCCTTTTGAAAAATATTTGTGTTTTCTGTTTTATTTGGTGTGTTATTATTTTTAAATTTGTTGTTTTCACCACAGTTATTACAATAATTTGTATCATAATTGAATTTTCTTGTATCATCTATAGTTTTAAATTCTAAATATTGATTATCATTATTATCTTCTTTTTCTTTTTCTGAAGTAGTGCTTATTTCACATAAATTTATTTCTTTGATACTATTTTCAGGTTCAATTAAATTTGTTTCCATTATACTATTTTCAGTTTCAATTAAATTTATTTCTTTTATTTTAACTATACTACTATCGCTATCCGAATCACTGTCATGACATAATTCAATATCGTTTATTTCATCAACTGAAATATTTAATTTTTGGAATTGTTCTGCTATGTGTTTAATATTGTTATGAGGATTCTTAGGGTTAAAGGGGCAGTTGTAAACTAAATGGTTTTCACTATCACATAAATAACAACGCTTTTTCTTATTATTTATACTTCTTTTATTATTGAATTTCTCGCAAATATCGTCTTCATCACAACTTTCGTAATTATTGCCTTTGTCTTTATTTTTATTCTTATTTTTTCCTTTGGATATTTGTGATATTTCTTCTTCTTTTTCTTTATTTTTTCCTGGGATAAAGATTCTACGATTTCTAATTTGCTTCTTCATATCTTCTAATATTTCATCGACGTCTTCTGAGATACTGTATCTTATTTCTAAGAAATTTAATTGTTTCTCTGGTAGTCCTTTAAACAAGTAGTTTAATTTTTCCCTATTGCTAAGTTTATTATTTAATTTTCCTAACTTTTGCGTGACTTCTAAAAATTCTTCGATGTATTCTAAAGTTTCTTTATCGCTTTCGGCCCTCATATTTTCTAATCTTCTGTAGAGTTTTGGTATTTCATTGAATTCTTCTTCGTGGTATTTCTTCTTTAGTACCTTTAATATTAAGTATGCTGAATTTTTTTCTTCTTCCTTACTTCTAATAAAGGATTTTATTTTTGCATCAACAGATTTTCTTAAAAAACTCAAAACTTTGAAGTTGTTCATTTTATGTTCCTTAATTTTGTTTTCGCCTTCTTCAGATAAGATATTATTTCCCTTCTTATCTTTGGTTGTATATTTCTTCTCTACTTCTTTTACTATATCATCTATGTTTTTTTCTACGTATTCACTTAATCCAGCGCCTTGGAGTTCGAGGATAAAGTCTTCATACCATTCATCGTAGTTATCTTCTGTTAGGACATATTCCATCCTGTTAAGAACTGTTCTAGTTGTTCCGGTCATTTCTTAAATGTAATAATATATTTTTAATATTATTTAATGAATTTGTTTATTAATTATAAATTGCTAATTACTATTTCTAAATACTAATTACTAAATTATATAAGAAACATTCAAATACTAATTTCCTAATTCTGATGTGTTTCTTATTTACTTATGTGTATATTTAAGTATTGTTAATCTTAAATATCCTAATTATACTATGTTGCTAAATTACTAAATTACTAAATTACTAAATTTCCTAATTAACTAAGTATTCTAAATTTCCACACAAACTTATTGTAAAATGTTCCTTATGGAGCAGATTACAATTACAAAAAAAAAAAACAAAAACAACACTATCAATAACAATACTCAAATGAAATTTATTTTAAAAAAAATTCTTTTATTAATCACTTTATTATAAAAATTCTTTTTATTAGTTATTAACTGCAAAATAGTTAATAACAACTACATTTTCTTTAATAGAATAATTTTACATGTATTTATATTTTTTCTTAATTATATTATAATATACTATTTCTATTTATTTAAATATATATTCAATATAAAATAAACAAAAACTAATCTAAAATTAAATAAAGTTATAAAAAACTAAAACTAATTCAATAAGCTTTTTATTCAATTTGTTTTGACTCAAATTGAATAAGTTCTTATTTATTATTTATTTATTATTCTTTTATTATTAATACTATTAATTATATATTACTATTTAATTTTTATGATTATTAAACTAAACTAAAATTAAACTAAACTAAAATTAAACTAAACTAAAATTAAACTAAACTAAAATTAAACTAAACTAAAATTAAACTAAACTAAAATTAAACTAAACTAAAATTAAACTAAACTAAAATTAAACTAAACTAAAATTATTAATATATTTTATTACTAAATTTTAGGTTATTTAAAAATTAATTTTATATTTTTAAATTTATATATTATATGAAATATAAATTTATTATTAATTTTCATAAATCAATTAATTTCATAAATTAATATATTTTACATAATTTAATGCATTAGCATTATTTTGTAAACGTGAATTACATTAAATAATTTAATGTACAAAATAAATTAATTAATGTACTAAAGATATTGATCATATCTTTACAATCTCGCCCTTTAAGTCGAGCTCCTGCGAGAATCATTTCTTGAGGGAAGTTCTATAACAAAGGGTTGATATTTATGTCTTACAATGAAATCATTGGCATGATCATCATTCTTAATAGATTCTTGATCCTTTGTTCTTGTTTTATTTTTCTTATTTTTTCTAAAGTATTCCTGAATTAATTGTTTATCTAAAATTTGATCTTCATCTATCCAAGAGTCTTCATTTGATCCTTTCCAAGAGATAAGAAAACGATTCTTTCCTTTATAAGTTCTCATATTAATTATTTTATCTGGAATCTTATCGGAATTATTTGTAGTTAAATTTATACTCTTTCGTTTATTAACATTTCTATCTTCAAATTCATTCTCATAATAAGGTTCAAGTAAAGAAACATGAAAAATTGGATGACAATGCATATTATTAGGTAGTTTAAGTTTGTACGCTAAGGGACTAACTTTTTCAATTATTTCAAAAGGACCTATCAATTGATCGGCTAGTTTTCTTTTAACATTCTTAGTAGTAGATCCTTTAAGTAACCAAACTTTTTTACCGACTTCGAAATTAGGGGAAGGAAGTCTTTTCAAATCGGCGTATTTTTTATAAGTTTTCTTAGCTTCTTCTAAGTTTCTTTTTAAAAATTCAATATTTTTATTAATATCTAATATTCTTTTTTCAGCTCTACTTGGTCTTTCTGAGGATGGAATCTCAGGACTAAATTTAGGATTAAAACCATAGTTTGCGAAGAATGGTGATTGATTTATAGATTGATGTAAAGTATTATTGTAAGCGAATTCAGCGAAAGGTAGTAAATCGACCCAATTATTTTGCCTTTCATTTATGAAACAACGAAGATATTGTTCCAATATTCCGTTCACCCTCTCCGTTTGACCATCAGTCTCCGGATGGTTGGAGGTAGAAAGAGAATGAGTAATATCAAGAAGTTTACATAAGCGATTCCAAAATTCAGATGTAAATTGCGATCCTCTATCAGAAATAATAGAATCAGGGAAACCATGTAATTTAAAAATATTCGAGATAAAAGCATCAGCAGCAATTGAAGCAGTAGGAAGACAACGAAAAGGAATAAAATGAGCCATTTTAGTCAAACGATCAACAACAACCATAATTGTAGTCATATCTTTAGACTTAGGTAATTCAACGATAAAATCCATAGAAATATCAGACCAAGCTCTATTAGGAGTGGACAAGGGTGAAAGAAGTCCATATGGCTTGTGTCTAGGAATTTTTGATTTACAGCAAACTTCACAAGACTTAATAAACTTTTTAACATCAAGAGAAAAATTAGGCCACCAAAAATTGCGGCTAAGTAATTCTTGAGTCTTAGAAACACCAAAATGACCAGCAGTAGGAGAGTCATGATGGAGTTCAAGAACTCTCGTTCGAATCGATTTAGGAACATAAATCAGATTATTAAAGAGTAAAAATCCTTCTTTATCAATCATAAATTTATTAATATTTTGAATTTTAGGGTTAACAGCATTATTAATAGATAAGGATGATTTAACAGAATTATAGAATTCATCATTCTCAAGAACATTCAAAATAGAATTAGCAAGGGTATCATTATTAATAGTAAAACAGTTAATAACACGACAAGAAGAATTAAATTCAAAATTAAATAAATGATCACTTCTCCTAGATAGTAAATCAGGTTTACCCGATTTTTTCCCAGATCTATAGACAATATTAAAATCAAAACGAGATAAAAATTCATACCATCTAATTTGACGTTGCGAAAGCATTTCCGGTTTTCTAGGAAATGTTAAATTTTTATGATCAGTGTAAATAGTAAAGGGATGACGAGCACCCTCTAAAAAGTGACGCCATTGCTCTAAAGCAACTTTAATAGCGAGAAGTTCCTTATCATAAATGGGGTAGTTTCTTTGAGACTTAGTCAAACTCGAAGAAATAAAGGCAACTGGATGGAGAATGCCATCAACTTCTTGAGAAAGTACAGCTCCAACTGCAAAGTTACTAGCATCAGTTTCAACGATAAACGGTTTATTACTATCAGGATTAATTAAAATTGGAGCAGATGTGAAAAGTTCTTTCAATTTAACAAAAGCATTCTGTTGCTCAGGTCCCCAAATAAAAGGTACATTTTTACGAGTGAGTTTATGTATTGGTAAAGCTATTTTGGCAAAATCTTTAATGAAAACTCTATAATAATTACAAAGTCCAATAAATGACTGAACTTCTTTGACATTAGTAGGTACAGGCCAATCTAAAATAGCTTTAATTTTTTCAGGATCAGGTTTAAGACCATCTTTAGATATGATGTAGCCCAGGAAGGAGGTTTCCGTTACATCGAATTCACATTTTTCTAGTTTAACATATAAATTATTATCTAAAAGTTTTTTCAACACTTTTATAACATGTTCATGATGTTCTTCTAAGTTATTTGAATAAATAAGAATATCATCGATATATGAGATAACAAAATCATCTAAGTAGTCACTAAGAACATCATTTATAAAATGTTGAAATGTAGCAGGTGCATTCTTTAACCCAAAAGGCATAACAAGATATTCATAATGTCCATAACGAGTTCTAAAAGCAGTCTTATACTCATCACCTTCTTTTATTCTTACTAAGTTATATGCAGATTTAAGATCTAACTTAGTAAAATATTTAGCACCTTTAACTCTGTCAATTAATTCACTTATTAATGGTAAAGGATATGAATTTCTAATAGTCATTTCATTTAATTTTCTGTAATCAATACATAATCTCAAAGTGCCATCTTTCTTTTTAACAAATAAGACAGGGGCACCAGCTGGTGATTTGGATTTTCTAATAAATCCTTTTGCTAAGTTTTCTTTAATATACTTTTTCAATTCATCCCTTTCTGCTTCTGTTAAAGGATAAATAGGACCATAGAATAGAATTGAATTATCCTTTAAATTTATTTCACAATCATATTCTCTATGGGGAGGTAATTTATCACAATTCTTTTCATCAAAAACTTCAATATAATCGAGATAACAAGGAGGAATAGAAATTTTATTATCACTATCGTTAACAATATTATTATTATCTAAATTCTGAATAATCAGACAGTTACACAAATTGTCTAACACACAATTTTGATAAGAAAAAAAATAGTTTGTTGGTTCGGCGACCAATTTACTTTCTTTATTTAAAATTTCATTTTTACATGATTTAATAAAATTACATGATTTTTTGATTTTATCTATTGTACTAAGTTCTCTAAAATTACAAAAGTTAATTTTTTCTTTACTACAATCATTATCTTTAACACTAATATTAATACTATCACTATCACTATCACTATCACTATCATTAATGGTTCTAACTTTTCTTCCACGGACGTATTCAGCTTCGCTTTCTGATTCGGAATCCCAGAGGGGTTTACACTTATATGGAGTACTTGGTTCATAGGAATTTTCTTCTTCAGGTTCGATATCGATCTTACACTTCTTTGAACCTTTCTTGCTTCTATTTTTGTTTTTTCTTTTTCTTTTACCATTATTACAGTTCCTAGCGCAATAACCAGAAGGAAAGGATATTTTTCTTGAATCATGATAATTCATTGGACAATGCTTTTCAATCCAAGGAATACCTAGAATGATATCTACATCAGGAATATAAAGTGCATAGAGTTGAATAACTTCAAAATGGTTCTTGAATCGTAAGATACACTTTTCAGTTTGTTCGTAGATGGTAGAGATACCATATCCTAGTCCAGTAACATTGAAAGATCTTTTAACTTCATTCAATTTAATTTTGTTTTTATTAACGAACGAAGGATGAATAAAATTCAAATCCGAGCCAGAGTCGATAAGAACCCTAACTGGAACTTCTTCAATATCATTTGTTTTTATATAGAAAGTAATTATATTGTTCTTTCTTTTATTCATAGCATTTTCTTCATCAGTAATAGCTCTAATTTTTTGAGCATCATCGGATTCCTTGATCATTCTAATTCTTCTTAATTTTGCCGATGGAAGATTTTCATCTGTTTCTCTAATTTTATTCTTGTGTTTAACTCCAGAAGGTCTTTTTCTGTTAGGACAATTAAACTGTAAGTGTCCTGGTTGTTTACATAAAAAACAAAGACCTTTTTTCTTTTCTTCAGGAAAGTCTCTTTTATTTTCAACATATAAATTTTGATTATAGTTCTGGTTGTATCTTCTATATCTATCATTTTTGATCCTAAATAAATCAACATCCATAGGATCATCACGACGACTACTATTTCTCTGGTTGTGGTTACTGTTTTGTTGCGAATTTCTAACTCGTTGCTGATTATAATAGAATTCAACAAGATTAGTTCGCTTTGACAAATTTTCAATTTGAATTACATCGGTATACAACCTGTTAAGGGAATCTGGATTTGGGTTAACAACGGCTAATTGTTCCCTCATTTTGTAATGTAATCCTTTAAGAAACATATAAATTTTGGCTGATTCGTTGAAGTCCGAATTTTGGCAAGTTGTTTTGAACTGGTTAATATATTCTAACACTTGCCCATATTTTTTCTGACGAATGGTATCTAATTTACCATTAGCCACAATTGTCTCCACTTCTGGATCCCCATAATTAATTTTAAGTTCCCTCTTAAAATTATTTAAATTATCGATCAAGGGATCTTCATTATCCCATAGATTTGAGGCCCAATTTAAAGGATCACCTCTTAAGAATGAGGTTATAAATCTAACCTTTGATCTATCGTCTGGAAAGTCATCTGGGGTATCCTCAAAGTTCATATTTACAATTGTGAGGAACCCTTTAAGTTCTTTTCTTTCACCGTTAAAAATCGGTGGCTTACTGACCTTCCGTTTTTCTTCTCGTCCACGTTCCGCCATATCTTCAATGTGGAGGTTTCTTAGCCTAATATTAAGTTCTTCCACTTTGAAAAAATAAAATTAAAAGAATTCTTATATACGATTATTATTTTTATTTAAATTTACTATTATAATATTATGTAAAGTCGACTTGGCTCTAACCGCTTGAAATGGTGCCCGTCGAGTAAACAAAATTATTATAATAATAATAAGTTTAAATAAAAATAATCTCAAATATTCCAATATAATTAGTAATCACGGCGGCGACTTAATGGGTGCAATTATAATTAGTACTTCTTCAAATAGTACTTCTTCTATTATTACTTCTTGTTTCTTCTCTTAGTAATTCTTCAAATGGTAGTTTTCTAATAGGTAGTTCTCTAATTGGTAATTCTCTAACTGGTAGTTTTCTAACTGGTAGTTCTCTAATTGGTAATTCTCTAACTGGTAGTTTTCTAACTGGTAGTTTTCTAACTGGTAGTTCTCTAATTGGTAGTTCTTTAACTGGTAGTTCTCTAACTGGTAGTTCTTTAACTGGTAGTTCTTTAACTGGTAGTTCTCTAATCTCGTGATCGTAACGTGCTCCACTTTTTATAACAAGGTAGTTGTTATTGTAAAATGTTCCTTATGGAGCAGATTACAATTACGAAAAAAAAAAAACAAAAACAACACTATCAATAACAATACTCAAATGAAATTTATTTTAAAAAAAATTCTTTTATTAATCACTTTATTATAAAAATTCTTTTTATTAGTTATTAACTGCAAAATAGTTAATAACAACTACATTTTCTTTAATAGAATAATTTTACATGTATTTATATTTTTTCTTAATTATATTATAATATACTATTTCTATTTATTTAAATATATATTCAATATAAAATAAACAAAAACTAATCTAAAATTAAATAAAGTTATAAAAAACTAAAACTAATTCAATAAGCTTTTTATTCAATTTGTTTTGACTCAAATTGAATAAGTTCTTATTTATTATTTATTTATTATTCTTTTATTATTAATACTATTAATTATATATTACTATTTAATTTTTATGATTATTAAACTAAACTAAAATTAAACTAAACTAAAATTAAACTAAACTAAAATTAAACTAAACTAAAATTAAACTAAACTAAAATTAAACTAAACTAAATTTATTAATATATTTTATTACTAAATTTTAGGTTATTTAAAAATTAATTTTATATTTTTAAATTTATATATTATATGAAATATAAATTTATTATTAATTTTCATAAATCAATTAATTTCATAAATTAATATATTTTACATAATTTAATGCATTAGCATTATTTTGTAAACGTGAATTACATTAAATAATTTAATGTACAAAATAAATTAATTAATGTACTAAAGATATTGATCATATCTTTACACTTATCGAGTCAAATTAGACTCTTAATCTGTTAAAAAATCTTAATATTTGTTTATTTATTAACTTTATTTATTTGAAGCAAAAGGCTTATTTTTTAAGAATACATAATTTAATGTCATTTATACATACAAAATACATTTGATGGATCATACGTATTTTAATACATTAAATACATGTTTTAATATTAACTATATAAAAGAGGCTTATAAAAATAAAAATTTTTTAAAACTATATTCATAAACTATATAAACTATATATTAATATAATATATCCTATTTATTTATAATAAACTATTTAATATTTAAAATTATAATAAAAGTTGTAATAAAATAAAAATATTAATTAAAATGTTAATTAAATTTATAAACTAAAAATACTAATTTTCTAACATTTTTTTTTTTTTTTTTTTTTTTTTTTTAAAGGTTAAGGTAATGCAAGTTTTATCTTAATAGGGTAGTACAATTTAAATTGAATTATTTGATCGGGTAGTACAAGAATTTTTGTTATAAGAATTAATTTCAACAACCATAGGATTAGGATTATCCGGTAATATAATAGATTCAAAGGATTGAATTATATAATAGTGAAGGTAACTCAAAACAGACAAGGTGATAATTTGAATAGGAATCAATAGGCAATAATTATTCGTCTGGGAGGAGATAAAATCCGAGATTAAAAGATATAGAAGTCCGGTATTAAAGAGATAGTAGATAAGAAGATTTATTTAAAGATTATTAGACTAAGATAGAGAGAACCGGAAGAGTAGATATTTGTTCTTTAATAGTAGAATAGTAAAAGTAGAAACCCAACGATTGCCAAAAGATATTGAGAAGGTAGAATTCCTAAAAGTACGGTAGAATGTCTGAGGAATAGCGTAAAGGTATTGAGGGCTTGGATTAGCAGGTGCTTTTATTGTAACGGAGGTGCTTCTATTGTAAAGGCGGGATGAGATATAGAAACACAGAAAGAAGAAAACTCAATAGGTTTACACTATCTGTATAAATAATTCGTTTTATTAGAAATATTTTTTATTAATTATAAAATTTAAAATAATTATTAATATTAATCAACAAGGTAATATTTCGAATTACTTATACGTTAATTATTATTAATAAAAGCACGAAGAAAAATATTTTCAATCGTGAAGTTCGCACTATTTATACTTTTAACGGAAAAACAGTTTTAACATGTATAAATAATTTTAAAGAAATATTTAGAAATATGTTTGTAATAATTAATAATGTAAAGTTTCTAGAATATAGATTTTAATTGATGAAAATGAATCTTATCAAAAAAGAATAAAATAATTTATATAATAAGAATTTCTAAATTCATTTCGGTTGAATTACGAACCGAAAGAATCTTTAACTTTCTATAATTTTATACAGAAAGAATATTCAAGAAGATATTATTAATAATTAATAAAATAATTAATAAAATAATTATTTATGCAAAATGGGTTGAGGTGTGAGTCGAACCCATGAAATATTGGTCATGATCAATGTAACTAACCATTGAACCAAAGTTCTAATTTTACTAATTGAATGATAAGAATGTACTAAATAATGCATTCTTAATTAAATCTACGATTTATTTCTAATACATTATGTGTACATTATTATTTTTGTACTTTAATAAATTTTTAAATCCAAAGATCAAAAATTAAATCAAAAATTATATTAAACTTTAGATTTTTATATTAAATCTTATATTAAAAGTAATATTTTTATATATTTAAAACTTATATTAGCAATATTAATAATAAATCTTATTTTTTTTTTATATTAATAATGAAAATTTATATTAATAATATTTTTATATATTGATAATTAAAAATTTATATATTATATTTTAACTTTTTATTATAAAATTTTATATCGAAATGTTTTATTTTATATTGAAAAATATTTTATTTTATTAAAAACCTTTATATTAGAATAGTATTTTTATTTTTATTTGAATATTTTAACAGATTGTAATAAAAATTATAGCCAATTAAATAAATTCTTATTAGTAATATTTTAGATATTTTTAAATAAATAAATAAAAAAAAAAAAAAAAAAAAAAAAAAAAAAAAAAAAAAAAAAAAATGTTTTATTAATATTATAAATGTATTTTATTTATATTGTTATAATTAAATTTTATATAACTAATTATAAAATTCAATTTAAATTTAATAGTTTTTATAAAAAAAAAAAAAATAAATAAAATGTAATTTAGTGGCAAGAACAACTTTTATGCCTTGAAAAAAGTATAAATAGTTGTAAATTTTGCTACTAATTTTTAAATATCATCAAGTAAAATTAATAAAATAAATAAAAATAATAAATAAATGAATAAAATTTGTGTTTCCTTACTTTATTTTTATTTAATTCTCTAAAACCTTAACATTTATATGGTGGAGATATCGGGGAATTAAATAGAAATAATAGTAAATAACATAGATTTTTTTTTTTTAATTTTTTTTATTTTATATTGATAAACAAGTAAGTCGTTAATCCTTTGATTAACCTATGGCGCTTGTTTGATGTATATATAAAAAAATTTTTTTTAAATAAGTAAAATTAAGATTCTAAAAAAACAAATTTTGTAAAATTATAACAAGGAGCGGATAGAGCTCATACACAGTGTATTCTCAGATAGCAACAAATTAACTCTATTCATAGTAGGTTATTGAATAGTAGTTAATTTGGAGATTAATTGGAAAGTAGACGAAGGTATTTGGTTACCGACCCGGTAATAATAGTTCAGCCTTCAACGTTTCAACACACGAAGGTGCGGGTACTTTCCAAGCACTGGCGAATAAGGAGCTTACGTCACCGAAGGCGTAAGATTGTTTTTTTTATATATATTTTTTTTACTTTTCTTTGTGCTAGTTATAAGGCACTTTATTATATAAAGTATCAGACTTTGGCTAACTTCGCCATTTAAATTTTTTTTATTTTTTTTTTATTACTGATACTTTATTTGTTTAATAATTCCTGTAAAAGAATCTTAATTTACTTTGAAAATATTGTGTTAGTTAATAAAAATATTATTGAATACTTTTAAAATTTTTTTTATTCCGTACATAGATTATCGGATTAAGTTTATCCTACATAGTAATTGGGCTAGTGGGCTCTGAACTGCTATATTTTATATTGAATATAGTAATCGTGGCACACGCGTGGCATGACACCATTAGGTAAGCTGCACGTCAGACAGTGTGTACTATCAGATTGTACGACAATAAAGATTATTTTTTGTATTTAATAATTATAATTAATTAATAATTTTATTAGCTATAACAAAACAATATTTATCGTTTAAAAAGAAAAATTTTTGAAAGGTGAAAATAATAAATAAAACTTTGCTTCTAAATTTATTACTACAAATATACTAAATTACAAAATTCAAGTGGTCGATAAAGATTTCGAGCTTGAAAAATTATTCTATTAAGTTGTCGATAAAGATTTCGAACTTAAAATTATTCTATTAAGTTGTCGATAAAGATTTCGAACTTAAAATTATTCTATTGAGTTGTCGATAAAGATTTCGAACTTAAAAATTATTCTATTGAGTTGTCGATAAAGATTTCGAACTTAAAAATTATTCTTAATAAAGTAGTCGAAAAGAACCTCGTGCTTTATAATTTCTACTAAGTTGTCGATAAAGATTTCGAGCTTATATCTACTAAAGAAAGCAAATAAAATTATTATTTTCAAAAGTTACTAAAATATATTGTTTTAAAAAAATTGATTCGATATTAAATTACCTATTAAATTATATTTTTAAAGTTGTATTTCCAAATTTATTCTTATTTAATCACCTCATTAATATACAACAAGAAATATTTAAACAAAATGTCCAAGGAAACAACTTTGAGCTTTAAAGAATTGAAAAAAGAATTAAGAGATATTGTGAAACTTAGCAAGGACAATTTAGATATTAAGTCCTGGGCTACTGAATTAAAACTTTGGATCAAGATACAAGGTATTACAGATCCAGAAACAATATTTAATGCTTGTTTACTTACCAGCTCTGGTGAAGTACAACGCGTTATTGAAGATTTGGGAGAAGATAGTGATGATGAAAGTGATGATTCATCAGATGAAGAAGAAGAAGATGATGAAGAAGAAAATGTTGATGATGATATTAAATTTCCTTCTCTTGGAAAAATCATTTCAAGTCTTGAAAATTTTTACGGTATTAAAGAAGACCAAAATTTACTTCTTAAAGAACTTCGTGCAATGCGAATTAAAAGAAACGAAAAGATTAAAGACTTTAATGTAAGATATAGAACTTTGTACACTAAACTTGATAAAAAGAGAAGAAAGCGCATCGGTGTACTAGATTATATTGATTCTATTCAAAATAATTATGAAGCTTGGAAGAAATTATCCCTTAAAGATGATATAAGTATGGAGAAAGCTTTCAAAATTGCCGAGAAAGTAGATAGACTTTCTGTAAGGAACAATAATATTAATACCTATAATGTTAATAATTCCCAGCATAATCAAAATAATCAAAACAGTACTACTTCAAGACTTTATCCTAAAAGAAGAAACGAAACTTTCCAAACAAGTCAAACAAATAATAAACCGAAACCTCAAGATATTATAGAAGAATCAACCCAGAAAATGAGAAATTTATCTATTAAAACTTGCTTCTTCTGTAAGGAAGAAGGTCATTACTCATACTATTGCCCTCAATTAAATAAGATTATGGAAAAAAATAAAAAAGAAATATATTCCAAAAAGTCTTTAAACTTCTAAATGGGAGCAGAAGCACTCCCAATGACAAAACAATAGCTTCATTAAATAATTTACAAAATAATACTTTTACTAAGAATACTCCAATTGATAATAATTCCTTTAATGAAGAATCTGAAGAATTTGATTTTAGTGACACACCTGATAGTGAGGATGATATCATTATAAATGCTATAAAAAGAAAAATGAATGATAATAACAGCGAAAAAGAAGAAAGTAATTCCAAGAAAGTACATAAAAGTTTAAAAGATAATCCACGTCCTTTCGCAACTCCTGCTTTAAGAAAGAAGAAAGAAAATGAGCTACATAATAAACCAAATAAAGCTTATAAAAATCAAATACTTCCATCAATTTTAACTCAACCAAATATTAACAAAGAAAAACAAAAAGAAAAGGAATTAAGAAATATGACAAGAGTAAGAGAAAGTAAAGAAGAAAACAACAATTATTCATCAAAAGGAAAGGAAAAAGTTGAATCTGAAGATATACTTGTAATCGATAATGAAATAGAAGATCTAGAAATGAATAAAGATAATCAACAAAATAAAACTAATACTTTGGAAAAATTAATTTCAACAAAAACTAAAGAAACTAATAATGGAAATACTCAGTTAGTAAAGAGGAATATTAAAATGATGAATAATAAAGAACCTTACAATATTATGGATGATTTAAATAATCTTAAATCCAGTATTACGATAGGTCAACTCTTGAATGCATGTCCGAAAATTCGTTCACAACTAACTCAAGGTTTAAAGTTAGAAAAATCTAAAATAATTGGAACTGTAGACAATGTAATAGCACGAACTTTATTAGTAAATAACTATGATCATAGCTACATAAGTAAAAGTAATGAAGTAGCCGAAGAAGACTTAGCAATGGTTGATGCAAGTGTTGACGGAGTACTAGGAAAACTTTTAATTGATTCTTGTAGTAACCTAAGCATCGTTACTAAGCAGTATTTTGATAAATTACCTGGTGAATATGAAACAGTTGGAAAAAGTCGTGGAAGAATCCAACTAGCAACACAAGATGAAGAATACTCGGAAGGAATTATTGTTCGATTACCAGTAAAAATTAATAATTATGAATTTAATGCGGACTTTAGAATTATTGAGAAAGAAGACTCTTTTTATGATATGTTAATAAACTTTAAAACTCAAATCGATCATTGTTTATTTATTCATCCGACCTTAAACAGTTTATGTAAACTTTTGTCAGAAAGTGAATACGAAGAAATAGCTAAAATAAATAATCAATATTATGATGAAGAAAGTATAATTTGCACTATTAGAAAAGTTAAAGAAACGAATAATGAAAAGGAAATTATAAAGGAATTAACTCCAATGGAATTTATTGAGAGTGATGAATTTTTAAGTACCTTAAATAAAGATTATAAAGAACAAATTATTAAAATTCTCAAAGAAATGATTGACATAGTTGCCACTTCAACAGAAGAACTAACTCCTTCTAAACTTTCACCACATAAGATCCGTTTAAAAGCAAATTCAAAGCCAGTAAAATTAAGAAGTTATAGGTTAACTAAATTAAAATCAGATATCTTAAAAGAAGAACTTACAAAACTTATTAAGAAAGGATTGATAGAACCATCCTGTTCAGAATGGTCATCTCCAGTAGTACTTATTCTAAAACACAATGGAAAGTGGCGCTTGTGCATTGACTACCGAAAAGTCAATGATATGACAGAAAAAGATTCTTATTCAGTTCCATATATAGATGAAATTTTTGATAGTCTCGGAGGAGCTAAAATATTTACAACTCTTGATTTATTTTCTGGTTTTCACCAAATCTTAATGGATGAAGAAAGCGTTGAAGTAACCACTTTCACTACTAAGTTTGGAAATTATCAATTTAAGGTTATGCCTTTTGGACTTACTGGAGCTCCCTCAACCTTCCAAAGAGAAATGAATAAAATTTTATTCCCTTTTATTGGTGAATTTGTTTACGTATTTATTGATGATGTTTTGATCTATTCAAAAAGTATCGAAGAACATTTAATTCATATTAAACAAGTATTAGAAGTATTTAAAGAAAACAAGTTAAAAATTAATATTGAAAAGTGCCATTTTCTTCAAACTGAAGTTGATGTATTAGGTCACAAACTTACTACTAAAGGATTAAGTCCCATGGAAAGTAAAATAACAGCTATTAAGAAGTGGGAAGCCCCTTCATCAATTCATGAATTAAGATCATTTCTAGGAGCAGTAGGATATTATCGTGACTTTATTCCTAAATATGCTCAAATTACCTCACCTTTATGTAAATTATTGAAAAAGAATACTAAATATGAATGGAATAAAGAACAACAAGAAAGCTTTGAACTCCTAAAAGAAAAATTAATCAATGCACCTATTCTAAAATTTCCGTCATTTGACAAACCTTTTATCATTAGAACTGATGCTTCGTATAATGGAATTGGTGGAGTTCTTTTACAAAAAGAAGAAGAAACCGGTAAGGAGCATCCAATACACTTTATAAGTAGAAGTTTAAAGAAAGCTGAAAAGAATTATGGTATTACCGATTTGGAAGGAACCGCTTTGTTTTACTGTATGACTAAATTTAAATCTTATATTGAAGGAAATCCACTACCTACAACTATTTACACAGATCATAAACCATTAGTTGGTTTATTTAAGAATAAAGAACCTTTGAATGCAAGGCAAACAAGATGGTGTCTAACCGCTAGTATGCTTGGAATTAATATAAAATATGAATCAGGCAAAAAGAATGTGTTAGCTGATGCTCTTTCAAGAATGAAAAGTAAGGAAGAGAGAAAGATATTATTAACAAAAATTACTGATGGAAATAATGAAGAATTATTATCTAAAGTTATAAAGGAATTTATTAATGAAAAGTTTACTGTTATTGATGGTGAAGATTACTTTATCGACAATGGAAATTATAGAAAATTAATAACGGACGAAAATGAAAGGTTTAAATTAATTTTAGAAGCTCATAATATTGGCCACGAAGGATATTACAAAACATATCAAAGACTTAAGAAAAACTTTTATTGGAATCATATGATTAAAGATATCAAAAGAATTGTTAGTAATTGTGAAAAATGCCAATTAAATCGTCCTCAACCATATCCAGAACCAACCGAAAACCATCCAACTAAAGTGGAGGGTCCCTTTGTGCATTTAGGATTAGATATTATAGGACCGTTACCAAAAACAAGAAATAATAATCAATATATTATAGTAACTGTTGATTACTTTACCAAATGGGTTGAAGCCGAACCCACTGAAAACATAACTTCCTCTGATATAATTAAATTTTTAATAAACGTTTTTGCAAGACATGGTGTACCTCAAGTTATTACTACTGATAATGGAGTCCAATTCACTTCTGATATGACTAAAATCTTTCTTGATTTTTATGATGTATATGTTAAATTTGTAGCTACTTACCACCCTGAATCAAATGGCCTTACTGAAAATCGAAATAAAGAAATTGGAAAATTACTTCGTTTATTAGGAAGGAAAAATCAAGATTGGGATGAAGTTTTACCTTCTGCTTTATGGGCACTTCGAACTACCAAAAATACAGCTACTGGACATTCTAGTTTTGAATTAGTATATGGAAGAGAAGACCAACAGCCTTATGATATAGCCATAAGAACAATTGAAAATGCAGGTAAATCATATGATGAAATTTTAATGGAAAAATTTGTTCGTCATTATCAATGGACTAGAGAAGCATGCGAAAATGTGAAGAATGCTAACAAGTATTGGGCAACAAGACGAGAAGAACAAATAAGTATGAAAAAGGGAAAAGAATTAAAGGCTGGTGATCTTGTTCTTGTTAGAAACTTTAGCCGCACTAAGCTAGAACCATATTACAATGGACCATTTAAAATTTTAAAAATTCAATTCAACACGGCAACCCTAATCGATCAGAAGACTGGAAAGCAACTCGATAGGAATGTTCACTTTAAAAATTTAGTAAAGTTTAACTCCGCTTACAGAGAAGCTTGAGTCTTCGTCGGGGCATCTTGATAAGAATGTACTAAATAATGCATTCTTAATTAAATCTACGATTTATTTCTAATACATTATGTGTACATTATTATTTTTGTACTTTAATAAATTTTTAAATCCAAAGATCAAAAATTAAATCAAAAATTATATTAAACTTTAGATTTTTATATTAAATCTTATATTAAAAGTAATATTTTTATATATTTAAAACTTATATTAGCAATATTAATAATAAATCTTATTTTTTTTTTATATTAATAATGAAAATTTATATTAATAATATTTTTATATATTGATAATTAAAAATTTATATATTATATTTTAACTTTTTATTATAAAATTTTATATCGAAATGTTTTATTTTATATTGAAAAATATTTTATTTTATTAAAAACCTTTATATTAGAATAGTATTTTTATTTTTATTTGAATATTTTAACAGATTGTAATAAAAATTATAGCCAATTAAATAAATTCTTATTAGTAATATTTTAGATATTTTTAAATAAATAAATAAAAAAAAAAAAAAAAAAAAAAAAAAAAAAAAAAAAAAAAAAATGTTTTATTAATATTATAAATGTATTTTATTTATATTGTTATAATTAAATTTTATATAACTAATTATAAAATTCAATTTAAATTTAATAGTTTTTATAAAAAAAAAAAAAATAAATAAAATGTAATTTAGTGGCAAGAACAACTTTTATGCCTTGAAAAAAGTATAAATAGTTGTAAATTTTGCTACTAATTTTTAAATATCATCAAGTAAAATTAATAAAATAAATAAAAATAATAAATAAATGAATAAAATTTGTGTTTCCTTACTTTATTTTTATTTAATTCTCTAAAACCTTAACATGAATGATGCAGTATTTAAATAAAAAGAGAATATTATCAAGAAATAAAATTAAATTGTTGAAATTATAACTGAATTGAAATCTCAATTTCAGTTATTCACATTTCAATATACATTTAATTAATAATTAATATAAATTCTTATTTAGTATTTAAAGAATTATCTTAGGCCTAATAATTCTGAAAATATTAATAAATAAGATTTATATTAATAATTTCAATTATTTACATATGACGTCACATGTATTTATTTATATTATGTTTATATATATGTTTATATATATGTTTATATCATATATATTAATTACTATTTTTAATTATTCAAATTAATTATACAAATTAAATTTATTTAATTATATTAAATATTTTAAACATATCGATATTGTTATTATTTTAATATTTTATTAATATTCATTTTACTATATTATTATTATCTTATAATTAAATACTATTATTATGTAACTTACAAAGTATAAAAGAAAGATGTAAAAATCTATCTTTTATGTTCTTTGTAAGGTTATTGTACTTACAATAATTATATACTAATAATTCAATAAATAAATATTTTCATAAATCCTTCAAAGAAATTATTATTTAAAATATTCTTAGATATTAAGTGTTTAAATAACTTAACTATTTATCTTATATTATTTTTATATTATTATTAATTAATTATTGTTGGATTATTAATATATAATTCAACATATTAACCTAGTAACGTTATTAATCATAAAACTATTTTATATCTTAATTTTAACATAAATATAATAAATAATTAGTTAAATTATATATGTATATTATAATAATAAATAGTAATATAAAAATTATTAAATTTATTTAATTAGTTAATAGCCAATAGGATTTAATTTATAGTAAATTAGAAATTAGAAATATAAAAGAAAAATTATTATAATTCTTTAAAGAAAAGGAGGTTTTTTTATTTGGAAAAAAATAGAGATAAAATTGGTTAAAATAAATATATTTGGGGAATATATTTATTTATCAAAAATTTTAATAGTAATAAGTTAGTTAGAAATAAATAATTAATAAGATCTTTAATAACATTTTATTATAAAATTTGTATTACGACATAAATAATTTAAATAAATAAATAAAACGACAAAACTATAATTTTTTTTATATTTTGTTTTAATATTAACGTGTATTGTAATTATATATTTTTATATTAGAATATATTTTTATTTAATACAATCTTGCTAACCACAAAAACATTGATACTTATAGAAATAACGTATCATGAAGATTTCGTTACAATACTATATATTTGTGCAATATTTTGGGAGAATAATTAACCTCAAGTTAATTATAATTTCTTTCATTTATAAGTAATATCTTATATATTAATTCTAAGTTAATTATAAATTAACGTTAACTCTACTAATATTTTGAAGCGATAGTAGATTTAATATGTACTTGCGTTTAACTTCTTTAAATAGGTTATATATTATTGTACATTTTCATGATATTTACATATTCTATGTTTCTTTTCTTTTCTCTGTCCAAAAGTATGAGTATTGAATTAAATGTATAGTAATTTAAATGGATATTTTATAAAGTGACATAAGGGGTAATTCTATCAATAGTTGACAAATATTGAAAATTCTGAGAAATCATAATAAGAGAAAATTTTATTTCTATTAATGTATACAACAACAGAGGATTATAATAATTAAAATTAATATAACAAAAATTCCAATTCCAATTCCTATCCATAACCAAGGAGATTTTTTATTATTTTCTTGATCTTGTTCATTATAAAGTTGATCATCATCCCACATATAATCAGTAGTTTCATTATCATCTAATATTTCATCATCATTATCATAAAAATAATCGTCATTAATTATTGTATCGGGATCATAAATGTAATAATTACAAGAGTCACCATCAACTGTACTTATGTTATTCGAAATATTATTTGTATTTGTATTACTGGAAGTATATTAATTCCGGTAATTTTAGAATCGGAACTGGTAGTACCATAACCGATAGTCCAAACTCCGGCAACACATTTATAAGCTTTCGTTCTCAAACCTTCAAAATTTTTTATTATATCTATTATATTATCACTTGGAGTATGATGATTCTCAATGCAACATTGAATACTTTCCTCTCCTTCACAATGTCCCGGAATAGGTATATAATTGCCAACACATGAAGATTTCTCCTGACATACTCCTCCTCTATTAATGCATTCATCACTTAAAGTGAAGATCGTTGGAAAGATAAAAAATAAGAACAGAATTGTGTTTATATAATATAATTTGTATTTTAATATCATTTTTATACTATTATAATCTGTGTTAAGAGAGGTTTTAATCTCAAACTATTCTATCGTGTATATTTACTTATGTTAATTTCGAATGAATATTTTATTTCTTTTAATAATTTGTATTATTTATGATAAATACAGTAATTTAGAAGATTGCATGTTTATTTATTCGAATTTAAATTCTTTAAACTTATTGTATACTCTACTATCTTTCAAAATTTATAATACTTTGTAATTATTTTCAGTCTTATATTATGGAGGTCATGTAAAAATAAGCTTATTTCAACTTAAAAAATGTTATTTTCACAATAATATGAACTATTTATTATTAATTTTGAGAATAAATGTTTGTTTACATCTAAATTTAAATTCTTTGTTTTCTTTTGAAATAATTTTCTATATAGTTATTTTCAGAATTAAATTATTGTTTTACTTAAATCCAAATTATTTTATTCATTTTAAAATTCTAAATTGTTTGTTTGCATTGTTTACTTTCATAATTCTAAATAATCTTATTCAAATAATAAGTTTAAATTTAAAATCATTGTTTATTTCTAAATAAATTCTTATCTATCTTGTGAATTTTAAATTTCTTAATATTCAAAATAAATATTATTTATTTTCTAATTTATATTAGTTCATTTTATTTCTGAATAAATAAGATTCAAAATTTATTAAATAAATTTTAAATTTTAAATTATTTATTTGTTTACATTTAGAATTTTAAAATTTTAAATTTTAAATTATAAAATGTAATTTAATTTTATGTTTGGAATTATAAGCATAGTTTTCTCTTTATTTCAACAAACGGAATTTATTTTCATTTTATTTAGGTGTTAATTAATTCATTATTTCCTATTTTCAATTAGCATTGCGATTTAAATTTCAATTTAAAATTTCAAGATCTCAATTTCAAAAATTTTTCTATATGGAAAGAATTATAACTAGCTTGGAAATAAATTTGGTTAAATTGTAAGGATTAGAATTTTTTAATAGTTTTTCTCCTTGACGTAATGTTTTGTCCGGCTTTGGATTCATCTTTCAGTGAATCCATTTGAGAGTCATTGAGACTCTTAATCTGTTAACAGTCTGGAATTTGTGGTTAATGATTATGTCAACTTTATTAATATGTTTTATACTTAGGAATTACTCAAGAATTACTCAAAGTATAACTCTATGAGTTTACATGTATTTATATGAATAATATGTGGCTTATACATTTAATTTAATACAATACGTGTCAATACATTATAAATACATTTGACACTTATTTCATACATTTCACATATTCTAACAATAATAATAATAATAATTGTTAAATATCACAGTTATGTGTTTAATTACATTGTACATTATACTACATTATTAAGTGTAAAATATTTTTTTATTCGATAATATAATGCAGTGTAACGTTAAATGTTACCAATAATGTTAGACTAGAAAATAAATATAAATAACATGTAATAACATATTCTTAAATGAATAAGGTCTTTCTAAATGTAAAAGCAATAAATAAATAAATAAATAAATAAATAAACACATAATAAAATATAAATATCATTTCTGAATTTAAGTGTTATATTTAACAGATTAAGAGTCTCAATGACTCAATAATTCATTAACAATTGTTGATATCAAAATCTAATATATTAAATATTAAACATTCATTAAATATTAAAATAAAGAAATATTGGCAGTCACATTAAAATGACTAAATCAGATAATTCAACAGCTACGGGGAGTTCTTCAAAAACTTCTTCAAAGACAACAAAGACTACAAATACATCGAGTACAACAATGAATGATACTCTTGTCGAAGTAGAACCTCCAAATATTCAAACCAACACAATTAATAAATTTCACATTCAAAACTTTAGAATTACAAATGAAAACTTTCACAAATGGCATTCAGATTTAAAATTATTCCTTGATTCTGAAGAATTGGGTGATTATATATCAAAGAATATTAAAGATATAAACACAAATAAAAAACATTTAAAATATGACAGTACAGTCAGAATTATAATATTAAACAGCCTCGACGAATATACAAAAAGCTTATTGAATAATTGTACAAGTGCCTACTTAATGATAAAGGAATTAAAGGAAAGATTTTCAGAAACAGGCCCTTCAAGATTATTTGAAATTGAAATGAAGATAAAAAAGCTAGAAATCGAAAACGATGACTTTAAACTGTATTTAGATAATCTTAACTCATTATTTACAGAATACAATAACGAGGCAAAATCTCAAAATAAGCCAGAACTAAGTGAAGAAACAAAAGTCTTGTATTCTTTAGAGGAACTAAATAAAATCGGCATCGCATATTCATTCACATTTCTATATGTTGAAAAGACATTTAAGGATTTAAAAGAAGACATAACAAAACTAAGTACCATAATTAAGAAAAGTAAAAGTATTAAACGAGTAGAAATCAAGGAAACATATCAACACGAAGATCAAATTAATAGAGTCCGAAATGGGAAACTCCCATATAATTTTAATAAAGAAGCAAATTCCAACGAATACTGTCAATATTGCCATAAAAATGGGCACACTACTGATAACTGTTTCTTCAATCCATCGAATTCACCAAATAATAACTATAGAGGAGAAAAGAAAAATATTAATAATAAGTCAAGAAACAAAATTAAAATTAAAAGAACATCTTTAAACAGGAAAGGTAGTAAAAGAAACTTCAAATCTTATAACGTTAATTATGAAGAACAAAACAATTCGAATTCAGATTCAGATCCTTCATTCGACTTCTGCTTCAATATAAAAACTAATATTGTAAAAGATAATTTTAATAACAGTTCAATAACTTCCAGGAACATAAGGGTAAATAAAGTAACTACCGAAATCTTAAAAGAAGAAAATAATATTATGGAAGATAACAATATAGAATCATGGATCATTGATAGTGGAACAGGGATTAATTTATCTAAGAATATAAAAATACTATCAAACATTGAAGAAGTGCTAATAGAGGAATTACATACCCAAACGGACAATCCGATAGAATATACAAAAAGGGTATGTACAAAGGGATGTATAAAAATAATAATTTTTCTATTGGAGAAGTATTTTATGCTCCAAACATACAAAATAATTTAATTTCCACTCATTACCTATGTAAAAAAGGCTTCAAATTAGTAATGGATATGCATAACAATAAAGAAAGACTCCAAATATTTAAAAATAATAAACTAATTACTACCGTTTATACAAATGATGAAAACCTCTTTACTTTAAATACAAGCTCAATGAAAAATAAAGATTATAATATAAACAATGTCGATTTAAAATTATGGCATGCTAGATTAGGCCACTATTACAATCAAAATCTTCAAAAATTTCTAGAAAACAACAACGTTAAGGAAGAAAAGAATGATAATATAAATTGTGAAGATTGCAAAATAAGTAAACTCAAGAAAAAACCATTCAACAAAACAATCAACAAAAGTTCCTCACCATTACAAGTCGTTCATTCTGATATCGTCGGACCACTAAAGCCTTCACCATCATTTAGTGGATACAAATATTATATAACATTCATAGATGATTTCAGTAGAAAATGTTGGGTCTACTTACTGAAACACAAATCTGAAGCAGTACAAAAATTTATTGAGTTTCATAAACTTATGAAAAATACTTGTAATTACAATATAAAAGAAGTAAGATCTGATAACGGTTTAGAATATAACAATTCTAATTTTATAAATTATCTTAAAAATAATGGAATTATATTCAATCATTCAACACCAGGTAATCCCCAACAAAATGGTCGCGCTGAAAGAATTAATCAGACATTAGATAACTGCGCGAAAACATTACTTAGTGCAGCTAAATTATCACCTATTTTATGGGATGAAGCTATTAAATGTGCATGTATATTGTATAATTTAAATCCGCATCAAGGAATTAAATTTAAAATCCCGAACGAGGTATTTTTTAATAAGAAAATTGATATATCTAAACTTAAAGTGTTTGGATGTAAAGTATTTTTCCTTAATAGATACAAACAAGGAAAATTTGAAAATAATACAAAACCAGGTATTTTCTTAGGATACTCATCAGATTCCCCAGGTTATCGTGTCCTCGACATTACTTCAAAAACAATAATTATAGTTCGTGACGCATACTTCAATGAAAGTACTCTAGGTTCACTTGGCACATCATTTTTTCATTCCTCAAATCCTTCAGATAAACAAATTGAGGGGGAACAGGACTCACAACATGATTCACAACATCAATTTAGTCAATCTATTTATCATAATGAATTTTGAAATGAATGAAAACAAACCGAATAAAATTAATATTGAAGATAATATTGATTTAATGGATGAATACAATAATGAAAACATGTTAGACAATAATTCAGAAAACGAAATAATTAATGAAGACATAATTAATGAAGACATAATTAATGAAAATAAAATTAATGAAGACATAATCAATGAAAAAAAATTAATGAAGACATAATCAATGAAAATAAAATTAATGAAGACAAAATTAATTATGATAAAATCAATGAAGATAAAATTAATGAAAATAAAAAATTAGCTGAAAAACAAGAGGAAATACTTAAAAATTCAAATATTGAAGATAATATAAAAATTTCATCAAACGAAAACCATGCCAAAACCCTACATGATAATATTAAAAGTAATGAAAATAACACTATTATTAATAGAAATAACGATAATAACATAAAGGGTATAAAAATCACAAAAAATGATTTTTTGAACAAAAATGTGAAAAAAAGTTTTATTAATAAAAATTTGAATAAAAATTTCAAAAATTTCAAATTTAAGAATAAATTAAAAATTTCAAACCTTAATAATTATAAAAATTTATCTAAATCAAACCTTAATAATTATGAAATTTTAGACCAGAAACTTATTGAGAATAGAATTGAAAGCAATCATAAAAATCTGGCTAATATGAAGATGAATGAAAAATCAAATTTGGAAAATAATAAAATATATGATAATAATAAAATGAATGACTATAATTCAGAGAATGAATCTGAGGACAGTTTTAGTGATCTGGAACCTTTAGATAAAAGAAAACTAAGAAAGAACAAAGAAAAGAACTTTAAATTTAATATTAAAAGAAATAATAAAATTTTCGATAAACTAGTAAACAAAAATGATAAAATTGATAACGAGAAAACAAAAAACTATCGAAAAAGAAAAAGAAAAAATTATCAATTGAATGAAGAAAGAAAAATAAAAGATAGAGTATCTACATCAAATAAACCATTTTTTGAAAAGAAAACAGACTCAGATGAAAACGAAAGACGCAAGAGAAATAGAATCAATAACATTAATACATTAATTCCCAAGAATTATGAAGAAGCTATGAATTCAGAAAATGCGGACAAATGGAAAGACGCAATTAACAAAGAATTACAAAATTTATATGGAAATAATGTAATGAAAATTGTTGAAAATAAAAATATTCCAAAAGGCATTAAGCCACTCGACGTTAAATGGGTTTTTACTATAAAAGATAATGGTATATATAAAGCTAGATTGGTCGTCAAAGGTTTTCGACAAATTAAAGGAGTTGATTATAACTGCACCTATTCTCCTACAATAGAAATGGATAGTTTTAGATTAACTATTGCTATTGCATCTTTATATAAATGGGATTTAAGACAAATCGATATTAAAGCTGCATATTTGAACGCTAAATTAGATGAGAAAATTTATGTACAAATTCCAATCGGTGATAAAAATTTCAATTGTGGAAAATCAGGATTATTACGAAAGGCTCTCTATGGACTCAAACAAGCTGGAAGACAATGGTTTTACGAAATCTCCGGTTTTCTTAAGAAAATTGGGTTAATTCAATATAATACAGATAGTTGTTTATTTGGTAAATATAAAAATAATAAATTATGCTTATTACTAACACTCTATGTTGATGATATACTAATTGCAGGAGAGAATAAAGAAATTACTAAAATTGTTTCAAAGATAAAACGTAAATACAAAGTCTCCACAGATAAATCAGCAAACAAAATTATTGGAATCAATATAGTTAAAACAAATAAAGGCTACAAAATTAATCAAAAAGATTATATTGAAAAAATGTTAACTAACTACAACATAAACAATACTAAAATAACTAGAATACCATGTATTAATGCAAAATTAGAAGATAGAGAAAACTCTGAGAAAATTAACAAAACTGATTATAAAAGATTGATTGGATCTCTATTATATGTATCAACAAAAACAAGACCTGACATAGCATTTGCAGTAAATCAAGCTGCAAGATTTTCTGAGAATCCAACAAAAGCTGATTTGAATGCAGGTATACAAATACTAAAATATCTTAAAAGTACCAAGGACTATTCAATTCATTATAACGGAAAGAAAATTTTAAGAGCTTATTGTGATGCAGATTTCGCTGGTGATGAGGTTAAAAGAAGATCCACTTCAGGATATATTTTTGTATTAGGAAATAGCCCAATATCATGGAAATCAATTACACAGAAAAATATAGCCTTATCAACTACAGAAGCCGAATACTCAAGCTTAATAGAATGTACCAAACAAGCTATATGGATAAGAAGATTAGTTAATGAAATATTTAACAAAAACATTAGAATTAATATTAGAATAGATAATAAACCATGTAAGGATATAGCTGAAAATGAAAACCAAAAGGGACGATGCAAATATATGGATATAAAATACAAATATGTTCAAGATGAAATTATGAAAAATGAAATTAAATTAACACTCATTGGTTCTAACTCAATGATGGCAGATCCATTAACCAAAAGTATTTCTGGACCCAAGCTTAAATATTTCTCAGACTTCATCATGGAAATGTAGAAAATGCCAATGTAGGGGGAATGTTAAATATCACAGTTATGTGTTTAATTACATTGTACATTATACTACATTATTAAGTGTAAAATATTTTTTTATTCGATAATATAATGCAGTGTAACGTTAAATGTTACCAATAATGTTAGACTAGAAAATAAATACAAATAACATGTAATAACATATTCT
The DNA here is from genome assembly GCA_016946835.1 of Neocallimastix lanati (nom. inval.). NCBI lineage: Eukaryota > Fungi > Neocallimastigomycota > Neocallimastigomycetes > Neocallimastigales > Neocallimastigaceae > Neocallimastix > Neocallimastix lanati (nom. inval.). The sequence continues at coordinate 1,624,536 of JACVTC010000002.1, read as the reverse complement.
TAAATGAATAAGGTCTTTCTAAATGTAAAAGCAATAAATAAATAAATAAATAAATAAATAAACACATAATAAAATATAAATATCATTTCTGAATTTAAGTGTTATATTTAGCAATAATAATAATAATAATAATAATAATAATAATAATAATAATAATAATAATAATAATAATAATAATAATAATAATAATAATAATAATAATAATAATAATAATAATAATAATAATAATAATATAATAATAATAATAATAATAATAATAATAATAATAATAATAATAATAATAATAATAATAATAATAATAATAATAATAATAATAATAATAATAATAATTAAATATATATATATATATATATTTTTTTTTTAAAAAGATGTTATTAATATAAAATTTAATTTTTTTTCTATTTTATCTTATTCCATTTTATTTTTTTTACTTTATTTTATTTTATTTTATCTGAACTTCGTATTTTGTTTTTCTTTACTTACTCTTTATTTTACTTTTCTTTTTATTTTATTTACCTCTTTATTTTAATTTAATTCTTAGTGTATGAAAAAAATGTATGAGTGATTTATTTATCTATTTTTTAAAATAATTACAAGAATATTAATTAAAAACAATCTTTAATGATAATAATTAAAAAAAATTCTAATATTTTATAATTATTTTAAACATTATGCTTAAAAAGTAAAATATCATCTTTAATGTAATTTTTTTACAATTAAAAATATTACTTTTTTTCTATAAAAAAAGAAAAAAAGGTGAAAATTAAAAAAGTAATATTTACTTAAAAATAATAAAATTGAAGATAATAATACCATAGCAATGTGGAACAAAGACAATTAGTTGACAATATTTTTAAACATAGTTTAACTTCGTCGACTGTTCCGTAATTAATTTGTAGGGATTGTGAAGTTTCTAACAAACGTAATACCATTAACTTGTCGATCTTTTAGATTGATGATGAAATAGTATTCCGTTGAATCTACCGTTGCTAAGAGCGTCGATGTCGAAATGATAAGTCATGGGTTTTCACCTCCCGGTGAAAGATCTGATACAGATTCGATTGATAACACTAATACTGAAATTATTATTCGCAATAATGGACGCGATGTTATCATCGATGAATGAGAAAAATTAGAAACTATTGCTTTAACTCAATTTTATAATTATATAATATATAATATTTCATTTCATGTATTTTTATTTTTTATTTTTCCTTTAAATCATGTAATTTTATTATAATTATAAATTAAATAAAGTTTTCTCTAAGTCTAAAAAAAAAAAAAATACCATAGCAATACAAGAGTAAATAATCTTTTTAAGAGTAAATGAAGCACCTTAATCTGAATCTTTTGGAGTATCTGGAGTTTTTGAAGCACCTGTGGTATAGAATTTAAAGCATTTGGAGCAGCTTCATCACCTAAAGGATTTGAATCAATTTGGGAAACCTGTATTTGAATCAACATATGAGGCATAATTCAAAGTAGCATCACAATCCTTCGACAAGTAGAATCCAGAGAAAGCTGCTGCAGGGTTATTGAACATGTTTAAAGGTTTAGAGAGACTTGATTTTTTTCAAATCCACTCATAGCACCACTTATCGAAGACGCAAAACATTCTAAAATGTCACCCAAAGCTAAAATACTCTATCATTACATTTATTATTTTTACAGTCATTAGCATTGGCTTTTAATTGTTCAATTGACATTTCATCGTTATTACCAGAATTTCATTCACTTGTAAATAGGCACTTAATGGACAATAATTTCCATCAATCTCCCTTCATAAAATATGTTAAATAGGTCATTTTTGAAGCGAGGACATTAAAAGCGTTCATAAAATCGGACCGACATTGGCCAAATATATTTAGTTTAATATATCATCAATATAAGCCTTACATTTATCACTTGCCTTTGAATCACTGTATTTCTGAATGGATTCCTTTGTGTTCATCATAGTCATCACATTTTCACTAAATAAGGATTGTATTTTTTTTATTTCTGCTTCATATGCTTTTAAAAATGGCTCATTACTTTTTTGACCAGAGTATTACAATTTGAGCGAAAGCTCAAAACAATGTACATGATGGTATATAAATCCTTTTAAGGGAACTGAATATTAATGCTAAAACGATCGAAATTAATGTAGACAATAAAACTGCATTATTCATTGTAACGAATGATGAATGAATTAACAAAACAGAAAGCCAAACATAATGATACTCGCTATCACTACATAAGGGAATTAATAAAAGGAAATAAAATCAAACTGAGGTATGTTAACTCCAAGCTGAATATTACCGACGGCCTCACTAAATACTTGAATAATTCATTAATGATAAATTTTAGGAATCAAATATTATTTAAATTTAATTAATAACTTAAGACATTTTAATTGTACAAATCTACTTTCAAAGTTAGATTTGAGGGGGAATGTCAAAATATAAAATTAAGATTAAATTACAATGTACATTAAATAAAGTTTTAAGTATTATAAATATTATGTATTTACCATGAATTGTAATTATAATAATATTACCTATAAAAAATTTTATAAAAAAAATTATCTCTATTAAATAAACAGTATTTTAACACTACTTTTATTATTTTTAAATTCATACAAAAAAAATTTTTTTGATGCGTTATACGGATTTCTATGTATTTAGATGTATTAAAATGTATTAATTTTAGTTCATTAGTAAACCTTTTTTAGATATGTCAAATGAAAGATGAATATAAATCTTAAATAGTAATTTGAAAAATGTTTAATTTTTATTAGGGAATTAGTAAGATATATTTGATACTTAAAAATTTACAAGCGTAATAATAATAATGAAATTTTTAGAATATGATTTTGATAATAATAAATTTTAAGAAATATCATTTATTGATAAAGATCATATATTAAAAATGAATATGCAAACGGTTATGATAATCAATAAAAAAGAATATTCTTTTGGAATTAATAACTAATATTTATAATTATAATTTTCATTATAATTGAAAAACTATTTAAATTGTACTTTCAATCATCATAATTTATGATTATAAATTATATTTTCTATAAATTATCATATTATTAAAAAAATTCTTAAAAAAAATTTAATTGTTAACATATTTTATTTTTTTCCTTATCCTTAACATGTATTATTTTTAGAATGTTTAATAAATATAATTAATTTATTTTTTAAAAAAATTTTTCTGCAATTTCATTATTGTTATTGATATATTGAATAAATTATACTTTTATTCTTATATTTTATTTATGATTTTAAAAATTAATCAATTCTTTTTTTTTTTTTATTTTTGTTTTATGTAATTGTTTAATTAATTGACAATAGTATTTTATAAATGTTTTAATTTTAAATATATTCAGAAATTTAATTTTAATTCAATAATTAAAACATATTATATATAAATTTCATTATAATATTTATTATGTATAAAAACAATATTTTCATTTGTTTGAATCATATTAAAATATAATTTTTGAAAATATTTAAAAATAAGCAATTATAAAAAATTAATAACAATTAGTAAGAAATTAAGAAAAAAAAAAAAGATTAATATTTCTATAAAGATATAGTGTTATTCCATATAAAATAAAAATTTATATCATAATACAAGAATTAAGTAAATTTTATTTTACATATAGGTAATAACAAAATTGCAGAATTTTTTTTTTTTTTGTAAAATGAAATAATTACTTTTATTATATTAAACATACTATCAGAAACATTAATATATATATTTTTATTAATAAAAAAGAAAATCAATAATTGATTATATGGAATATGAATTTAAATATGTTAAGATAACCTTTTTTCTATTGAGATAATTAAAAATTAAATATATTAACATACGTACCCATTACATTTCTTTATATAATGTGATTTATTTATAAATCATTATTTCAATAGAGAAAAAAAATAATTAAAGATAATTAATTTGTTTTTAAAAATTTTTCACATAAATAATTCTTTTTATTTATAGTTATATATATACAATAACTACTAAATTTAAGACTTCATTTATTTCACTTTTCATTTCTAATTTTATTTATATATATATATATTTTTAAAGATATTTTTTAAATGTATTTGCTTTATTTTGTATATAAGATTATAGATATAAATTTTATTGTTCATAGTTTATATATAATATATTTATTATTTTTTTTTTTTTTTTGATAATTTTTTTAACATGAAATTATTTAGTTATATAAATAACAGTATACAATTAATTTAGTGACAAGGTAACGATTATATAACTTCCTTCTTGGTGGAAGAGATTCAGTCATTATTGATTTAAATTATAAAAAAGGAATGGGATGTTTTTTATTTAAGAATCAAATTATCTCTGGTGATTATTCAACAATACCATTCTTGGTGAGATCTGCAGCTCTCTTTAAAGAAATTATGCCTAAGGGCTAGTACTCGACAAGAGTTGCTATTCCGACTGTTATAAGTGTAAAATAATCAAGAACGTCAATGCTGAAAATGCAGTAAGACAGGCTAGTAAGGTCAATGCCTTTGAAAGAGAAGATCGGGAGAGTTGCATTTCCCCAAGTTGCATTTCGATAAGTGGAGTATTGATATAAATAAATGAATAAATAAAGTGTATAAATAAATTCAAAAAAAAGTTCTTAGGCAATGAACCTCACTTCTAAGATTATAAAATTTCTATTGTAAAAGGAATTCTTTTTCTGGATTAGGGTTTGAATTGACTATCTAGAAAGATAGGATGATCTTATCGGGTGTGGGGCATTTCGCCAAATTGCATTTCGCCATTTTTTGAAAGCATGTGGCGTATTAAAAAATGTGGCATTTCGCCAAATTGAAAATTATAAAATAAATAAATAAATCAATAAATAAAATTAAATATTATTAATATCTCATAAAAACATTTTAAAAAAAAATATTTTGAATTAATATTTATTTATTTATTCATTTATTTTAAGTATTGAAAAAAAATGTTTCACTTAGGCCATGAAAAGTTTTTAATGACTTTAAATCAAAACATTAATATTACAATAAGTAATATAATAATAAAATTAATATATATATATATATATATCTAAATTATATAAAAAATGTTGATAAAATTTTATAAAATCATATTATTTATTAATATATATTATATAATTTAAAAATAAATTTTTTAAATTCAATAATAATTTATCTACAAATAAAAAAAAAAGTATCAAAGTATATTTATAAATCAGATATTTTTAATATTCAAATTAATAATTAAAATAGTTATTAATTTAAGATTAATAAAAATGCTTGAATCCTTGAAATTTTTGAATTTACCAATATTGAAATTATAAATATAAGAATAATAATATAACTATACTATGAAGTAAATATTATTACAAATAAGTAATTATTATTATAAATGTATATATATGTAAATGCAATTTCTCTCTTATAACAATATCATTACTATAATTAATATATAAAATTTTCATTTTGAATAAAGAAAAAATAAATTAAAATAATAATAATAATAATAATAATAATAATAATAATAATAATAATAATATAATAATAATAATAATAATAATAATATAAAAAAACTAAATTCTAAACACTAAATATATATATATAATATGATATTTGATCATTAAATAAACTTTTTTTTTAAAAAATATTAATTTTTTATTTATTTATTTTTTTTTTTTTTTTTTTTTTTTTTTTTTTTTTTTTTAATCTCTAAAATTATATATTTACAAGTTTTTCTTCTTTCTATTATTATGATTATGATTAATTATTGATCAGAAAAAAAAAATGAAAATTAAAATAAAGCAAAACTGATACATGCATTTAAAATACACACATATATATATTAATTTATTATTGTCGATCTTATATTGAATAAATTATTTTTTATTCCTAATCAAAAAATAATTTATATTTTTATTAGGAAGTATTATAACTAAATATAGAAAATTAAAAAAAAATTAATATATAATTATTTAAAATCCCTAAATATATATATATATATTTTTTTATTTATTTTTCTTTCTCTCATGGATATACATATACTATATATATGAAAATACATTCAAAGAAAGAAGCTGATTAAATGTTATAAATATATATATATATATACAAATATAAATTATTTTTGAAATTAATTAATTGATAATAATGATGTATGATGTGATTAATGATGTGTTAAATAATGTAATTAAATAATGTAATAAATGATGTAATTAATTGATATGTTTGATTGATCTAATTATATGACATATAAATAATTTTAAATTTAACTAAATAATAGCATTTCGATCATTTGATTGCTTTATTTTTTGACTTCATTAAAAGATTATAATTACTATTTCTATTTTTAAATAATTTTAAAAATCTATTTACTTTTAATTTTCAGCTTTTTTTTGTTTCTTAATAAATAATAAATTTTTGCATATTTTCTTTGTTTTCTTTAAAGTTTTCTTAACAAATTTTGAGAATTTAGATTTCATTTTGAAGATCTTTTTAGATGACTTATCTTCTTTATTAACTTTTTCAATAGGTTTAACTTTATCTTTAATTTCTTCTTTTACTTCTTCAATAGGCTTAACTTGGTCTTTAATTTCTTCTTTTACTTCTTCAATAGGCTTAACTTCTTCCTTAATTTCTTCTTTAATTTCTTCAATAGGTTTAACTTCTTTTGTTTCTTCTTTAATTTTTTCAACGATATTAATATCTCTATTTCCTTCTTCAACTTTATCATTTTCATTTATAATTTCTTTCTTTAAGGATTCTGAAAGAATATTTTCTTTAGTATCTGCAATTATTGTTGACTCACCTTCAATTTCAGAAGTATTTGATTTATTTGATTCCTCATCTTCAGCAAATGTTTCATCATTAATGATAACATCACTTTCAAGTCTTTCTAAAGATTTTTCATATTTTTCAAATAAATTCTTGTCAGAGGTAACAAATTCATTCCAAGCACAATCTGCCAATTGCATTTTAACTGTTTCTGGTTTCTTTTTAATTTCATTTTTCTAGTAAAAAAAAGATATTAATATTATTGTACTATTATACTTTATAATAATTTATATAAAAATTTTAATAAAAAATATTAAAAGAAAAAAAATAAAAAAAGTTTTTTATTTTTAAAACAATTTACAATATTTATTTTCTTTAATTTTTCCTCAGATTCAATTGATTTGAAATTATTCCATGCAGATTTTTCATATTCTTCTTCACTAGTTTCATCTTCTTCAATTTCTTCTTCAGTGACCTTAATATATTCAACTTTATTTATTTCGTTTTTATTGTTATTTTCTATAAATTCTTTCCAGGCACCATCAATTGCTTCAGTCTCTTCTTCTTCATCTACTTTGTTTTCAATTTCTTCAACATCTTCATCTATTTTAATGTCGTTATCATTATTGCTAGTATTATTGCTTTCAATGAATTCTTTCCAAGCACCATCAATTTCTTCTATAATTTCCTTTTTATTTTCATTATTATTATCATTTTTTTTAATAAATATTAATAATTATAAATAATAATAATTATAAAGAATAATTATCTATTAAAAGAAAATTATAATTACTTCTTGTGTAATAGAAGCCCTAATGTATTCAGACTTTTTGGTAACATTGGTTTTAATTTCACAGAATTTTGACCAAGCACTATCAATTAAAAATTCTTCTCTCTTTATGAAAATTTAGAGAACTTTAGTAACATATATATATATACAAATATATAAAAATAAAATACTACTATAATAATTATATTCATTTCGAATATTATTATTTACATGATTTTGGATTTCGTTATTAATATCATTTCTTAATTCATTGAATTGACTCCAAGCATTATTTTCAATTGCTTTTTTTTTTTTTTTTAAAGTTTTATTATATATTAAAATACAATAATTATTATACTATAAATAACTATTAATAATATGTTTATATTTTTATTATTTCATGCTTACAGTTTAAAACTTGAGTAGACATTTTGTAATATTTAAATAAATATGTAAACTAGAAGTTTTATTGGTTATTTTATTATAATTTATTTTTTTTTATATTTTATTCTTTATTATTATTTCTAATTTAAGATATAATTCAATATTTGAATTTAAGAGTATTTTATCTTCTTATTTTTTAAAAAAATATTTTTTATAAAAAAGCTAATTTCTTTAATATTATATAAATATTATAATTTTTGATAAAAATAGATTAAATGTACTTAATAATTTTTTTTTAAAAAAAAAGAATATATATGAATTTTAAACTTTGAGAAATATTTTGGTATTTATATAAATTTTTTTTTCCTCTTTTCCTTTTCCTTTTCATTTTCCTTTTTTTTTTTTTTTTTTTTTTTCTCAAAAAAACAATATCTAATATTAAATCAATATATTTTAATATATTTTAATGTATAATATGGATAGTTATAAAACAAATATAATTAAAATTTTTAATTAATAAATTTTCAGTTTATTAAGATTATTAATCTATATAATAAAGATAAATTTTAAAAAAAAAAAGTTTTTTGTTTCTTTTATTAATTATTCTTTATATGTAATGAAGTTAAATTAATATAAGAATGATAGAATAAATTAATATAATATTGATATAAATTAAAACAATCAATCAAATATATTACATTAATATATATTTTATAATATGTGATTGTATAGCAATATATTATCAATTTATTAAATCTAGTATACAGCAACTATTTTATTTTATTTTATTGTTATTAGATTATTATTTTATTATGTTATTATAATTACTTTAATATTTATATTACTTTACTATTCATTATTATTTTTTTATTTTATTATTTTATTATTATTTTATTATTATTATATTTTATTAGTTTATTATTTTATTATATCATTAATACTTTACTCTTTTTTATTCTACTACTTCACCACTTAATTTTTATTTAATTTTATTGGTTTGATCTTTTGTATATATATTAAATGAACATATTAATATTTTTTAAAAAAAAAATTGTGGGTTTCAATTTACAAAAAAAAAAAAAAATAGTATATTCAACAAAATTTTGGATATTTATATTATAATATATATACAAATTAAATTTATTATTAATTCTCAATATATAAAATTAATATAGCTATATTATAATAAATAAATAAATAATAAATAATTAAATAATTGAATAATAAATAATAAATAATAAATAAATAATAAATAATAAATAATAAATAATAAATAATAAATAATAATAAATAATAAATAATTAAATATTAAATAATAAAAAATAAATAATAAATATATAAATAATAAATATATAAATAATAAATAATAAATAATAAATAATAAATAATAAATATATAAATAATAAATAAATATATAAATAATAAAAAGTGTTTGAATATGACATCATAAGACTAGGATGACTTCGCTTTTTAATAATGTTACAATTACGGAATTAAATTGATATTTATAAAAGGAATTTTCGTGGAATTAAAAAATAATAAAATATTATTATTATTTTCATTTATTTATTTAATATAAATTGTTTTTATTTGATGATGGAAATTAATTAATAATTTCAGAAATGTTTAATAGGCTAAATAATATTTAATTAATAAGATAATAATAAACATAAAATTGAATTTTATATTTATTTATATTAAAGAATTATTTAACTCTATTTATATTCATAATATTTTAAATATAATATAAAATTATTATTATTATTATATACTAAATTTAATTAATGCTATTTTATGATTATGTTTTTTCTTTTATTATTATTACAATTATTTAATGAAAGAGGGAAAAAAAGTATTTATCATTTTTTTTTTATAGCCGCAGTTTATTGCGAACTTTAATCTTTTTTTATTTATTCATTTATTAATTACATGAATACATGAATATTTTTTATATTACAAAAAAAAAAAAAAAAAAAAAACAATAAAAAAATAAATATTATTTGTCCAATTAGATCATAATAATATTTTATATAATAATGTGAAATAAAAAAAAAAAAAATAAAATTAATAAAAAAATAAATATTATTTGTTCATTAGATCATAATAATCATAATAATATTTTAAATAATAATGTGAAATAAAAAGTAATAAAATGTATAAATAAATTCTGAAAAAAGTTCATAGGCACAAACCTCACCTCCTTATTACTTATTACGGATTAGGGTTTGAATTGGCAATCTGAAAGAAATTATGATTTTCTCCTGAAAAGACATTGGCCCTGCTAGTCTGTCTTACTTCATTTTCAGCGATGATGTTCCTGGTTAGTTTGTACTTATACCATTGGAATAGCAACCCATGTCGAGTACTATCTCTAGGCATTATTTCTGTAAAGAGAGCCTCAGATAGCACCAAGAATGGCGTTTTGGAATAATCATCAGAAATGATTTGGTTCTTAAACAAAATATCCCATTCCTTTATATAATTTAAATAAATAATGTCTTTAATCTCTTCCTCCAAAAAGGAAGTTATATAATTGGTACTACTTCACATATATATTTACACACTCATTATTCTGATAATTACTTAAATTAACATGATTTTTACCAATTGACCTATTCACTACAATATTAGTAACGATACTGTTATTTTCACTATCTCTAATATTAGTATTCCTATTTTCTCTAACACTAATTCAACTATTATTAGCAATATTATTTCTATTGTTGTTATTATTAATATTATAAACTTCGTTACTACTATCAGAATCTGTACTTGATTCTATATTATTCATTTCTGTGATAACAGTGTTTACATTATTATTTGATATTGGGCAATATTTAGAAATTATAAAAAACTTTTCATAAAGAATTTCAATATCCTTAAAATATTTCATTCGAAATTCATGGAAAAGATAGCATTTAGAAAACCAATGTTCCAATCGAGGATTACTATTTTTTCAATAACAACAAAAATACCTTTCTGGACTGTACTTTTTTCATTTTATTCAATACCCAATATTGAAATATGAAGTAAAAAAATACTTAAATAATATATTACATATTATTTTAAGAATGTAGATAAAAATTAATAATATATTTCATATTATTTTAAGAATGTTGATTAAAAATTTAATTTTTTTCATATATCATGTATTATAAATTTTTAATTTAAATAAATAAAAAAATAATATAAAAAAGTATAATAAAAATTATATATATATATATATATATATATCATTTTAATAATTTTTTATACATATTAAACATTCTTAATAAATTAAAATATTAATAAAACTCTCATATAATCTTATATTTGTGTATTAATTTTTTTTTCTTTAATCTATATAATTTTTATTTATTATTAATAAATATTTTTTAATCTTTTATTTATTATTAATAATTATTATAATAATTAATCATGAATAAACAGATATTAATAATTTTTTTACATGATATATTATTTTTATTGTCTATGGATTTTAATTTATATTTAATTTTATTATTATTATTTTTTTTTTGTTTAAAACTAATAATATATATTATTTAAATTAATAAAATAATAAATAAATATATCAAATTAAATAAAATTAACAAAAATTAATGGTTTTTTTTTTGTCTTTTTTTTTTTTTTTTTACTTTTTTTTCATTTTTCTTTTTTAATTATAGCATAGATTTTTATATATTATATTGTATTATGTACTAAGCAAATTTATATTAAATAAATATGTCTATTTTTATGGTAAAGCAGTACCACCACCCCTCCTTGATATAGTTCCTGTTCCGGTTTGTTTTTGATAACGACCTTTTCTGATATGTAATAACTTGTTTCTTGCTTTTTCCAAATCTTTTTCCATCTTTAAGATATTCATTTGAGCTTCTAATTCTTGAGCACGAGAGTTGGCAACACCTTCCTTTAATGATTCGGTGAAAGCATCGGTATCTTCTAGGGCCATGTTTTCTTGAGCTGACTTTACTAATTGTTCTGTGGCTTGAGTTACAGCTCTTGCTGCAGCTTTAAGACGAATTTGAGTTTGAGAGTTTTGATCAACCTTAGCAGTAGCAGCAGATAAAAGTTGGGCAGTTGAAGCAGCTACATTCTTAGAGGCGGCGATAACTCTTTCGGGTTGAACATCTCCTTTAACTGCCATATTAGCAGATTCACATAGTTCATGTGTCCAGGCGCAAACTTGTTTGGCAGCAGATACTAAACCTTCACTCCATGTACCATCAGAGAAGTAAACTTGATCTTCTTCTGGTAATAATTTACCCATAGCAATAATTTCTCTTTGAGTATTAGTAGCTGCTCTAACCAATGCAGATGTGGCAGAAGCAATAGCTTTAACAGCTTCAAGAATTTGTTCTTCGAAGTTGAGACTTTCATCAGCTTCACGAACCTTCTCTGGAGGCTTAAGAGTTGCCAACTTCTTAGCAGCAGCTTCGATAGCATTGGCAGCAGAAAGTAATTCACGCTCAGCAATAACATTAGGATCGTTAGGATCAACATATCCACCTGGAATTAAGTCACTAGCAGCATTAACAACATTATTAACTGCAGAAGCAATTCCTTTGGAACTTTCAAGAATAGCACTCTTATTTTCTGGATTTTCATTTTCTAAATTCTGCTTGGTTGCATTCAAAAGAACCTTACTAGCTTCTGCACTTTCCTTAAGAGCTTTAATCATCGGTTCTTTCTTTTCTTCAGGTGCGTTAGCAATGGCTGCTTTACCAGCTCTTAACATATCACAAACTGCGGTTTTAATCTTATTGGCCGCAGCTACTAATTCATCTTGCTTTCCTGATGATGAAGTCGTGAAAAGAGCACCAGCTGCAGATGCAAGACATTTGGCTAACATAACCACTTCATCTGGTAAGGCAGTACCTTGGGCTGGACTATCGGACTCCAAAACTTCAATATCACTATCAATATCAACACAAGCACCGTCAAGAGCTCTAACACCACGAGTGGTTTCATCACCAACTAATTTTGTAATTCTAATTAACTCAATTAATGATTTAATTTCTTCAGCAGCGGCATTCTTTAATGCTAAAGCATCACTACCAGTTAAATTCTTACCGAAAGTATTCATAGCTTCTGAAATTAAATTTCCTAAGGCTTCAGTAACATTCTTATCAGCGGTTAATAATTGTTCTTGCATATGTTTGTCACCTGAAGTGATAGAGACGGCACCTTTTTTAACTTCATTCTTCAATGAAATAGCAGTCTTTGAAGCTGCTAATGCATTTTGAGCAAATTCTTCTTGGTTAGTGTTAGATGAGGCAGCTGCCATAACAAAAGATTTGGTAATATCGGTCAAATTCTTGGCTTCCTTCAATAAATCTTCACGATGAAGTGAGAAGTTATCCTTAGAGTTAATTGGATCTAATTGACCAGCATTGGCAAAGATGATGGTAGCTTCTAAATCAGTAGCAACTTCATTAATAGTTTCAATAGCAGATTGGCAAACAGTTAATCCTCTTGATCCCTCCTTAGCATCCTTAATTAAGTTTGATGTATTGTTAATAACTTCCTTTGAGGAAATATTCAATCTAACCTTACTATTTTGATTACTGTTAGCCCTATTAATTTTCATAGCTTCAATTGTTTTTATAATTGAACCACCAAGTTCTCTTAAATCATCTTCAATGGCTTGTTTAAGGTTTTCTTCAGTAGTAGTTGAAATTGCATTCTTACCATTTTCAACAATAACTTCATATAAATCAGCAAGAGCAGCGGCATAAGCCTTGGTTTCTTCTGGTGTTGTATCATTACCAGATAAAATATCTGCTATCTTTTGAAGCATTTCTTTACCCTTTTCATCTACATTGGAAGCATAAATATGATACTGTTCATTAATTTCACCTGTATCGTGGTTTGATAAATTGGTTAATTGGTCTTCTATCTTCTTGATATTCTTGGCGTAATCTTCATCATCAGCAGAAGAACCTTCAAGTGATGTAATAAAGTCCTTTACTGATTTCTTAAGTACTTCATAATCAGCATCAATTCTTTCATGTGCTTCAGTATTGGATGGGTCACCTCCAGAATCTTTGCATGAATAAAGGAAGGATAAGAGCATTTCATTGATATCCTTAATATCTTCAAGTAACTTACCTGATGCATTTCTATCTGGAGTTTTTGCTGCAATATCAATTGCTGAATTAACGGCCTAATATTTTAATATTAAATATCAATTAGCAATTTATATTAATAATATAATTTATTATATATTATATATTTTATATTATATTTTATATTATATATATATTATATATTATATATTATATATATATTGTGTATTATATTTTATATTTTATATATCATTTATTATTTATTATTTATTAATTATCATTAATGTTATTATAATTAAAATGTTTTATTATTTATTATTATTAATAATATTTCTATTTCTATTCCTATTACTACTAATATTAAATTATTTAATTATTATGATATTTAATTTTTATTCAATATTTAATATAAAATTTTTATTTCAAGAATGCAAAATTAAATATTTTTTTAAAATATTTTATACTAACTTGAGTCATATTTCCTGATAATTGGGCGACAGATGATGCTAATTCAGATGAATTATCTTTAGCACTTCTTTCAATAACTTCAAACAATGATGAAAGTGCTCTCATTACATCTAATAAACTATTTTGAACACTGTGAGCATCAACATTGACATCCTTAGGACGTAATTTTCCTGAAGCTGTATCTACTAAGGCAGAATCAAGTTCACCAAGCAATTCTGTGATCTTTTCAATAGCTTGGTCACATTCTTTAATACCTGGAGCACTTGTACTCAATGTAGCGATCAAATTTCTTAAAGCCTCATTAATTAAACGTCCTTGAGATTGAACGACTTGAATAGCTGAACTATCCTTTGGATTATTACAGACAACCTTCAATGATGAAACAAGACCTAATGCACTGTTGATTAAATTATGATTATAAGTTAAAAGTGGCTTTTGGTTAGCTTCACCAATTGGACTTATGTAAGCTGGAGAACCAGCAAATTCTGGAGACATTGAAAATGCAACTAAATCTTCGATGGTTTCAATTAAGTGATTAGATTTTTCTTCACAATTTCTTCTAGTATTATCATCATTACAGGCGCTAAGCTCTTTAATTGACTTTACTAATGCAGCGGTGTATGTTGCAATTTCTCTTGCTGAATTTAAAAATTTAGTTTTGGAGTTGTAACTAATATCGGATTTTTGGCCAGCTTCCTTAGAAGTATTACATAATTGTGCAGTATACTTTGCAATAATACTAGCAGCTGCCATAATTTCTTCGTTTGAACAATTTTCTTGAGTTAAAGTTTTACATGCCGTCTTAATTTCATTAACTCCTTCAATAAATTGATTTTGATTAATTACTCTTGATGTTGCGGCAACAGATGAAGGATCTGCAATACCAATTAAATATGCAGCTTGAATGTTTCCTTCTGTAATTTCTTTAATAGCTTCAGCTAGTTCAACTACAACTTGACCAATTTTCTTAATGTTACCACCACGAGATGCTGCAGTTAAACCAGTAATAGACGAAGTAACAGTCTTTGATTTTCCTGTAACAATTGATAAACTTTCTGGATATGATAAATTATTGTCATTATTATCATTTACAGTTTCAATTTTAGCAGAGGCTTCATTCAATATTTGAGTAGCTTGGTTACATTCAGAATGTCCTGGTGCATCAGCGGAACAAGTATCTAAAATCTTTGATATAGAATCACTGATAGATTTACTAGCAGCAAACAATTTGTCTTTCATGTCTTGATCTGATGTATTTAATGAATACATCTTAGTAGCGTTCAAAAGATCTTGACTTGATTCTCCCAACTCATTCAATAAATCAATAATTTGAGCCTTGATACCTTTATCTTCACATGTTCCAATAAAGTCTTGGGCGTCTTGACTAATTTTTTCGAAGGTATCATTAAATTTACATGCAGCATTATATAATTCTGTTGGGTTAGATTTAGCAGCACTAATTAAATTATTAGATGCAACTACTAACGAAGAGGCATCAGTACTCAACGTCATTTGAGCATCTCTATAGGTAATATCATCTTTTGGAGAATATGTGCCGGCCAATTTGGATAATGCATCACTAATATTCTTAATAGCATTTTCAAGTTCTTTTAATCCTGGAAGAACCATTAACAAATCAGCAACAGCTTCATTCATTCTCCTAGCGTATTCTGACATTCTATCTCTTGCATCTGGTGAATTTAAGGCTTCTGATGCAGCATTTAAATATATATTAGCTTCACTAAGAAGATTTTCAGTTGCCTCTAATATTTCAGTTTGAGCTTGCTCGGATTCATTTAACGCACTTAAATTTTTACTGCATACTTCTACAGCTTGCAAATAATTAGCTAAATCTCTTGCAGCATTACTTGTATATTTTTCTGCGCCTTGGGAAGCAGAATTACATAATTGAGTAATAGCATTTGCTAATGGTTTGACAGCTGAGGATAATTCAATTTGAGCCATATCAGTGGTTTGACCAACACGTGGGACAAGTTCACCTCTATTTTCTTTTACGTGGGATATATCATCTTCCAATTGCTTTATCATAGCAATAGCCATTTCTAATTCTAATCCTGCACTTACTTCTTCTACACCTTCTAAGGCTAATTGTAATTGTTTCAAATCTTCTGCAGTGTGTTTTGCACTAAGTAATAATTGTGTTTGAGCTGAAGTATCACCAGTAGTTGCGGCAGCAGTCTTAGCACATGTACACATATTTTTACATGGTGTTACTAATTGTTTAGAGGTATTTAATAAAGCTAATTGCTTTTGTGTATTTTCTCTATCGTTCAAGTAATCTCTAATAGCAGTAATGGAATTTGGTGCAATTTCACCAACACGTCTTGAAGCTTGATTTAAACCAATTTGAGATGCTTGGTTTCTGTTGGAAGGTGCGGCACTATTTCCTGCAGAAGTTAATTGATTACATGATGAAATAACTTCTCTTGCCGCTTTTGCCAATTTTTGGAAAGCTCTTGTTCTTAAGCTGTCATTATCAGAAGATGATATCATAAGATTATTAATTTCATCTAAAATCTTTCTTAAATTCATTTGTTTCTCATAATCATCAGGATCTTTTGCTAAATCTTTTGCTGATAAAATCATTTTTGTTGTAGCATCAGTTAAACCTTTAATAGCGTCATATAATCTTGCTTTGGTGTCATCATCTTCTTCATTATCTGCCATTCCTTTTAGAAGATTAATATATTGTCTTGTACAGTAAGTACAATCTCTGGTAGATTCAACCATAGCTTCTATATCACCTAATGAATCCATATATTGATCAAGAGATGCAATAACAGCATCATATCCCTTATCGAATTCTGTAGCACCTTCGTAATCATCAGAAATCATCTTAGCCATATTAATTAAGTTGGCAATACTCTCACTAACATTTTGTGCAGCATGATTTAAACCATTTAATGCATTTTCATCAGTACAACCTAAAGCTGAATTTTGTAAATCATTTACTGTCTCTTTCATTATAGCGCATGAATCCATAAAATCATCAAATACAATAGTAGATGTTAAACCTGGAGCTGAAACGGTAGTTGCTGATATTAATGATACTGAACATGCTGTGCACATCTTTGCATTTTTTAAAAGTTCATGTTTCTTATCTGAACTTGGGAATGCATTTGATACACCATTTGCAGCTAATGTTAGATCAGTAGTAGCATTTGCTATATTTCTAGCAGCATCCAATAATTCTCTAATTTTGTCATCATCAATATCAAGAATACCTAATTCTTTAAGTAACTGATAAGCTGTTTTACCGATCTCATCAGCACATTGATACATTTCTTCCTTATTTCCTTGACCTAATATAACTGGTTGAATACTTTCCAAAAATCTTGCAGTTGCTTCTGCTAAATCTTTTGCACCATCTAATATTCTATTCTTTCTTTCTTCATCTTCAAGTAAACTTGCAACCATTTTGGCTGATGGGACTAACTGAATAACATTTGCAGATAAAGTACTAATATTACCACCGAGAACATCATATTCCATTTCTTCTACATCAACATTAGTATGATTTAAAATCGAACATGATGCAGCCATATCAGATGCAATTTGAGATCTAATATTTTCTGTGTTGACATCTAATGTTTGCTTCTTCCATTGAATTGCAGATGCATCATTACCTAATTCTGGTATTTCGTTAATATTAACCATATCATCAAGAATGGATTGAATTGATGCAAAACCGTTGTTAATATTTTGAATAATTCCTTGTTGAGCACCATATACTTCAGGACTAACAGATGGGTTAGTAGCATTGTATCTTGGTTGATTTACTTGAAGCATACCTTTTCCATACATTTTCATTCTCATAGCATTACCATTAACATGATTAGCTTTAGCATAATTTCTATCATTTGCACCATTTCCTGCCATTGCCTTAGCTTTACCACCAGTACTATATTCTTCTGTAACAGCAAATTCTTCTTCATCTTCTTTGGCCAGTCTTTCTGCATCTTTCTTCTTTTTAAGAATAATATCAATATAACCTGAAATTAATTGTGATATTTGTTCACCTTCCTGTGTTTGAACAGTATAGTATTTATCTGAATAATCACCAAGATCAAGAGTAAAACTAATTAATTAATAATATTATAATCATTATAATAATTAGATTTGCTTACACAATTATATTTATTATGTATTCAAAAATATATACATATATATATAAATTTTAATATATTTTAATAAATCTTATATTGAATAAATTAACCTATTTGGTGTTGCTGCCCATCTTCTTAATTGCTTTAAATGCCATGTCTTTTTAATTTCCTTTGTTTCAACATCTAACTTAATTACACTTTCTTTTGTAACTCCTAAATAAACTGGATTTGTATATTTAGACTTCTTCTCTCCTTTTTCCTGATTAATTTATATATTAAAAATTATTTTTCATTAGCACCTTATGAAACAAATATTATTTTTACTTTTTTTTTTTATTCATATTTAAATTTTACCATGACATAGAAAAATGATACACCATAAGTTTTTAATGATCTACTTAATTGAACATATCTAAACTTTGCATTTAATTCAGATAAACCAGAAAGTTTTGAATATTCTTGTTGGATTAATTTTTCTACTGTTTTGTTTTTATAATATTCTTTTGGAACAATTTCTGGATTTCTTTTATTATTATTATTATTATTATTATTATTATTATTATTATTATTATTATTATTATTTATTTATTTATTTATTTTATTGTTATTGTTATGGTAATATATATATTTTAATTTTGAAATAATATATATATATTTATTTATTATTAAATTATATATATATATATATATATATTTTTTTTTTTTTTTTTTGAATTTTATAAACATAATAATTATATTAAGAAAAAAAATACAATATAATAATTTATGTATTATAAAATAAAAATATTTAATAATAATTTTCTTTTTTTTTTAATAAAAAATTTATTATTGAAATAATTATTGTATCATCAATTATTTGAAAAAGGGTTTTTTTTATAAAATATAATATTATTATAAATACCTGAAAAAGTTTCCTTTATGCTTTTCACTATCATAATTTCCAAATTGAATTTGACATTGAATAGCTGCTAATTGTGCAGCTTCTTCCATTGTACATGGATATTTACCTAAAATAATTAATTCACGAATTTGGTTATATATTAAATTTAACTGAATTGGATCATTTCTATCAATATTTTGATCAGAAAAGAAGAACTTTTTCTTAAATATTACAACATCATTTTCACCCAATCCTTGTTCAATTAAGGATTTTTCTGGTTTTAACCATTGAGCTTTTTAATATAATTATATTATTATATTTTTGGTATTAATGCATTTATACACTTATATATGAAATAAATATATATATTATTTATTATATATATTATATACTGACAGTCTTCCTTTTTTGATTTATCTTTTTTCTTTTCTTTTGGTGTGCCAACTTCAGTTGGCGGTGCAAAAGAATATTCTTCAATATTTGAAATTCCTTTTAAAAAATAATTTATTTTTAATAATATATATATTATATATAAATATATTATTCACTGAATCTAAATTAATATATATAAATAACTAATTAATGTACCTAATTTTTGACCAACGTATTCAACAACGTTTTTTACTGGTAAACTTTCATCAATTAAAAACGTTTTGATTGAATCATCCATCATTTTTACTTTTAAAATTCTATGCTTTTTTTTATATTCTAATGTATCACCAGTTTTTATATCATAAAAATCTAATGTTCTTCCTAATGCAAGCCATTTTTTATTATCTGGATAAAATAATGAGTGATCTACACCACCTGCAGTTTCACCATTTTTCTCTCTAATTTCTCTACAAACTTCTTGAACTGTCATACTACCAACAAGCTTTAAAAATTATATATACATTTTATATATATTAATTATAATTACTGTATTATCATTATTTTATTTAATTTTGTTATAATTTCTTTAATATTTATTTACTTACTGATAAAGTCTTTGTGATATTCATATCAACTATCACAACTTTTATTGATAACTGAGACATTTTGCATATATTATATATTTATCATATATCAATAATATTTTGTAATAATTTAATCTATTTAATAAATTTTATAATTTTATATATATAATTATATAATATATTAATAATTTTTTTTTTTTTTTTTTTTTTTAAAAAAAAAAAAAAAAGTCTTAATTCTTTTATAGTATATTTTTGATTTATTATGTTAATGTTTTTATCTATTTATTTATTTTTCATTTCAATATTTTTTAAAATATATATATTAATATTTTATGTAATAATTTATAAATATGCACAAATTATAAAAAATTTAAATATAAAAAAAAAAAAAAAAAAAAAAAAAAAAAAAAAAATTAATAAAAAATTAAACTACTAAAATATATCTAAAATTAAATTTTTTCGATTTTTAAAATTTTTCTATAAATAAAAAAAATTAAAGAATATTTATAAATAAAGTTTATGTTTAATCAAAACTATATTCTATAATAATCATCTTTTTTAAAATAAATTTTTATTATTTATACATTAATAACTGAATATTTAATAAAATATAAAAAAAAGTTATAAAATCCCTATATATAAAGAGTTTGTTTTCAATGTTACACTAATTTTTAAAAAACTATTATTATTATTTTATATTTATATAATTATCTTTTAATTTTTATTTGTTTTTTCAATATTTTTATTTAATAATTAAAATATTTAAGAGAAAAATTAAAAATAAAAATAAATTAAAAAAAAAAAATAATTATAATATTAAAAATAATAATAAAATTTGAATAAGTTAATGATAATTAAATAATTATGATTAACTTTAAATTACAGAATATAATAAATAGAAAGCAAATGTTAAATAAAACAGGAATATATATGTCATATTAAGTTTATACTTTGATATTGTATAATCTTCTTCCATATATTCAAGTGAGATTGAAACACTTCTTATTGCATTCTCAGCAGCAGTTTGAGACCATAATTCATATTCATGATTTAATAAATATTTTTTACTTGAGAGATATTTCAATTCATTAAGAGTGTTATATAGTCTTTTAAGAGTATCATGAATGTGAATATTTTTTACATAAGAAGTGTTTTTATGAATTATATTAGAAAGACTTTTAATTGTTTCATTAACTTCCATAAATGAATTTATCAATAATTCACACCAATTATCATCAAATTGGTACATTTGACTTTCCATTGGACTATTACAAGAACAAGAGAAAATTTTATGACATTTATTCATCAATGATGTCATATATACAAATACTGAACATAATGTATTTGATACCATGTAATATATTATATTGCTAATATCACCATGATAAAACTTATTACTATTTAATATTTCTAATTCTTTCCTATTATTACGATAAATGTGTTCAAAATATTTTTCAATACCATTTAATTTTTGAATTTTGGAAGATGTATATACATTTGTTTGATTTTCTTTTGATTTGGAACATAAACTTTGCATTTTTTCAACAAATATTAATACATCATTCATTAAAGATTCCCACATTTTTGCATTAACTTCTCTGTGTTCATCTATAAGAGAAATTATATCAACCTTCAATCTAATATTAATTGGTGTCACCATATTATAAAGTTCAATAATTTCTTTTTTGACATCTTTCATAACAGGATTATCAACAGTATTAATAAATTTTATTCCATTAGAAAACAGTTTAAATGACATGTAATATTCACACATCTTATAAATTTTCATTTGTTCATTAAGTTCTGAATAATTAGAATTTATTTCGATTACATTTTCACGGAAAACATTGCAAAGAGTTTCGTAATCGCCAATTTCAATTGTATATTTTTCATCTTCACTAGATTTAACATCTTCAATTAAATTATTAATATTTTGATAAAGTGTATGAACATTGTTTAATATAATATTTTCAAAATTAGTTGTACTATTTAATTTTTCTTCCATATCTTTCATATTTATATTAAATTCTTCTAACAATTCTTCTTTAAAGCTTTCCGAAATGTTCAATTTATCTTCATATTTAGATATATCAATGTAATCTTCTATATACAATGAAATTTCTTCTATATCCTGTTCAGTTAGTCCTAACTTATCAATAATAAGATTATTTAAAGAAATTGCAGTGTTCTTGGCTGAATTAAGAATTATTTTTTGATTTTCTTTGTCCAAGCAAGTTATAGAATTAACTGATAATTTGAACATAAATATAAAAACTTCAAATATATGAATAGTTTTCACAATCATAGTTAATAAAGCCTTTTCAGATGATTTCAATTCGATTAATTCATTAAAAATGTTATGGAAAATTTCAAGTTCTTGTTTTACCCTTTTATGATGAATTTCTGAAAATTCAAGTGATCTTTGAATTGGATTAAGTAATTCTCCATTTGAAAGAATTATATTTTCTTCTAAATCTTTTATTATTGATTGTAATTTATATATTATATATATGACGTTAATTTTATCAGTTTCAAACTTAGGAATGTGTGCCAGAAGGTTAAATAGAACAGACTGAATATTTTCGATTTGAGCAATATTATCATTCCATATATTTTTATGTCTTTCTTCATTATTTATAATTTTCTTTTCATTTTCAATAACATGAAGAAGATCTTTTTTAATATCATCTAAATATAAATCCGCTTCATTATTAAATAGATTATTAGAAGCATGCTTAAATTCATCGTTATTTAGTAAATCGAAAAGTTCAATTGTTATATCAGAAAACTTAAATGTAAAATTGTCTAATATATCATAAAGAACAAGCTTGTCTTTTGTGTCATAATCGATTTCACAAATACTATTATCGGTATTTTCATCTTTATCATTGATTTCATTATTAGGAATATCTAATTTTTCATAAAATTTATATATTTCATTTATACAATTACCAAGAATAATCATGAAATTAGATAAAGTTTGTAATTTTAATATATTTTCCTTCACATTTTCTATTCCTTTATCATTGGGACATATCTCACTTAATTTTGGACAATTATTTAAAACTTCAATCATCTTATTTAGACGAGCTAAATCAGAATCTGATAAAACTTCATTATAGAATGCTAATGTTTCAACAACTTCTTTTTTACCTTCTGTAATTTCTTTTTTAGGAATACGCTTTAAAATATCAATAAGTGATTGAAGTTCACCATAAACATTTTCATATGAATCATCATCTTCCATTGATAAATTCGAATAATCACCATACATTCTTTTTATATTATTAATATATAATGAAAGTGTATTTAAAAATAATATATATTTTTTTAAATATAATGATTCTTTCATTGTATTATATTCACGAACACAAACTTTATATGAATTTGGATGTAACTTATAATTAAAATTTACAATGTTTAAAGAAAATAATAAATAAAAATGTGAACAACAATTATTTATTAGTATAATTTTTATTATTATAAATAAAAATATAAAATATTTAATTTGCATTTCCTTACTTCACAAAATTGATCCTGAAATTGTCTTAACTCAGAAATCATTATTACATAATTTTCTTTAGATAAATCATATATGGTATGGGCACTTTTTTCAATGCAATTAACAATGTCAATATAATGTTCATCAAATTCTTCAATATTAATTTCATCATCTTCATTATTTTCTATTGTAATAGTTTCATTTTTTATACTTTCTTGCAATTGTGTGAAACTCTTTTTAACTTCAGATATTTTCTTAATAAAGGCATTGCAATCAGATTTTCCTGGTATATTTTCATAAATAATAATTTTAAGTTTATTTAATAATTCAACAATGATTCGAGTATCAATACTTAATATAGTATAACGTTGTGTTTCATTATTAGAAATCAACGCTTCTTTTAAAGATTCAATAACGTATTTTGAATGCATAGTAATTTTATAAATTTCTGGCAAAAATATTTTATCAACAATTAATTTATAATTCTCATTATTACTAATACCCTTAATGTCAACAGTCTTTTCATCAAATGATCTTAAACTACTATCATCACGAGGTAAAGAAGAAATTGATTCTGTATCTGGTATTGAATATAGCGAATTATTTTTTATATCTTTTTCTTTAATATTTTTAAAATAATAATTTTTCATTAAAAGACTAGATTCTTTCTCTTTAATCTTTGGATTTTTTACTAAATTATTTGTGATTAAATATTGAGAATCAAAAACAACTAAAGTTGTTATTTCTTCAATTAAACTTGCAACGTTTAATATTTTATTACAAATTCCTTCAATATCATTATCTTTTGATAAAGAACTTAATTTCTTAATACTTTCAGTTGAAATATCAACATCATTACTAATAGTTTTATAATTTTGATAATATGTTTTATCTGAATAAATATTATCTCCTTCCCGATTTGACATTTGTAAAATACATTCTTCAGATTTTGATAAATATATTAATGCAGTATTTAATAAATCAATATAATCATTAATATTAATTTTTTTAACTTCAATTTCCACCTTATGTTGAAGTAAAGAGTTTTGTATTTCAACTTCAACTACTTCTGCTACTTCTTCAACTTCTGTTCCTTCTTCTTCTTTTTTTTCTACTTTATTCTTCATTTTTGTTAGAAGTTTAATATAATCATTAATGAGTTTTGCTATATCACATCCTTGATCAGTTTCAACAACATATTCTTCTTCCCTGTATTGTCCAAAATCAATTGAAAATCTAAATATAAAAGTAATAATATAAAATTGATATATAATAAGAATAAAAAATAATTTTTTAAGATTTCTTAATGATATATTTAATATTCATGATAGGAATATTCAATGTTTACGTTGTGGGATTGTATTTCCAATTTTTTAATTGCTTCAATTGCCATTCTTCCATAACTTCTTTTGTTTCTGGATTAACTCTTAAAACTGAGTTTTTTGTAACACCAAGAAGAATAGGAATAAGTTTCTTCTTTTTTGCGTTTTTTTCCTTTGTTAAAAAAGAAAAATTAATATAAAATACGATATATATATATAAAATTAATGATGTATATATATATATGTTTATATTTATAAATTATTAATATAATTACTTTTACTAAGAAAAAGGTTGTACCATATGTTTTAAGAGATCTACACATTTGTATATATTTGAACTTTCCATTCAATTCAGATAATCCTTTTAACTTATAATATTCTTCAGTAATTAGCTTATCTATTTTTTTATGTTTTCTATAATCTGGGGGTAAGCATTCATCTGGACTGTAATAGTAATTATATATATTTTTTAATTAATCTGTAATAAAAGTAAATAATAATAATAATTCATGAATTCATACTTAATAATATTAGCTTTTGTTTTTTCGGAATCACAATCACCATACTGAATTTGACACTGTATAGCTGCTAAAAGTGTAGCTTCTTCAAGTGTACATGGGTTTGATCCAGATATAATAGTTTCTTTAATTTGATTGTAAATTAAATTAATTTGAACATTATCATTTCTGTTTAATCTTTCATCTGTAAAAAATAATTTTTTCTTTAAAATAAGAATATCGTCTGGTCCAATATCCTCATAACATAAGGTTTTTGTTGTATCTAGCCATTTTGTATTATTAGAATATAAAAAATTATATTTTAAGGCACTATTTCTTTTTTGCTTTGTTGGACTTATATTTTCAGGTTCTTCTTTAGCTATTCCATATTCATCTTTACTATCAAGATCTAATAAAATTTTTAATTTTAGTTTTAATTTAAATATTTATATATCTTCTTTAAAATAGAAAGAATAATTATTGAATATTTACTAATTTTAAGTTTATCTAAAATCATATCTAATATATTATATATTGGTTCAGATTCGTTAACAGAAAATATCTTTGTTGTATTGTCCATCATTTTAATTTTAATCATTCGAATTGGATTTTTATATATTAATTCTTCTTCATTTGCGAATTCATATGAGTATAAAGTTTTTTCTGGATTTAAATATGCCTTTTTTGATGGACGATAAATCAAAAATCCTTCTTCTGGTTTTATTTCAAACTTTTCATTGAGTTTTTCATATAATTCAGATATTCGAAGATTATCATCAAACTATAATAAATATTTTATGAATATGTCATTAAATTTTGTGTTTAATTAATTTTAATACATAATAATAATAATAATAATAATAATAATAATAATAATAATAATAATAAATATAGAAAATTTTACTTCTAATGCTTTTGAATTTCCTGTTTTTTCACAGAAAACTCTTAATAAATTTGTATTATTTGACATAATGTCTTTTTATTCTTTTTATATATAATATATGACAATAATTAATGTTATGTTAAAGAATTATATTTATTTACTTATATTAATTATATATGTATAGTGAAAATGTTTTTTTTTTTTTTTTTTTTTTTATAAAAACTTTTTTTTAAAAAAAAAAATAAATTCATATTTCAATATTCATATATAATAATATATTTTCATATTCAAAACAATATATATAATTAATTATATTAATATATATTCTAAAAAATTCTTAATTTATTTAAAAAATTTTAATATACATACTTTTCATATTTTAAGCTTTTATTTTATTTTTTTAACAAATAAAAAAATACTAATATTTTTTCCCATAAAAAAAATTTTTTTTAAAGATATTATATTCAAATATTAATAATGTATAAAATATTTAAATTTAATTCTCTATTTTTCAAAAAAAATTAATTAATAGAATTATCATTACTTTTAATTGTTTAATTGTGTTTAATTGATTTCTCATATCTAAAAATATAAAATTATTGACTCTATAATAGTTTTTTAACTTTATAATTACAAATTATTAATTAATATTAATATATTCTATTAAAAAAAAAATTAATATTTTAATTAAAAATTAAAATGAAATATATTAATATATATTAACAAGAATCCATTAAAAAAAAAAAAAAAAAAAATTAAAAAGAATAGAATAAAATTTATATTGTAAAAATTTTATTAAATATATATTTATTCATTGCAATAATTCACCAAATATTTTTTTAAAAAAAAAAATAAATAAATTAAAGAAGATGTTTGGTTAATTATAAAATAAAGTTTTATTTCATTAAAGTATTAAAATTAAAATTGATCTTATTTTTATTATTATTCCTAATAAAAGGGAAAATATTTGTATATTATATAGTTATAATAAACTTATTCTATAACTATTAAAAAACAATTACATTATTTTTAAAATATTATTAAATAAATGTATTATTAACTTGAATGCCAATCAAAAGGGTGATTAATAGTTATACTTTTATAATATTTAAGAAAGTATATTAAAAAATTTTTAAAATTATATTTTTTTTATATTAATGTATATGTGTATATGTAAAGAAAATAAGAAATTAGTTCATAAATGCCCAACAACTAAAGTAATAAAGTAATACTGATTCCAAAGCCAAAAGATAACAACATCAAAATGACAACGAAGAATGGCCAATAAGATATATTATTATTGAAAATATTAATTATTATATTAGGATATGAGTCACCAATTAAAAATATAAATTAAGAATTGTTTGTATTAAAAAAAAAAAAAAAAAAATTCGAATAACTTTTTCGAAACCATAAAAATATTAAAGTAACCAAAGGATATAAATTATAAATTGAATATTAAATAAAAAAAAAAAAAAAAAAAAAAAAAAAAAAAAAAAAAGTAGATTTTGAAATTAGTTTATAATAAAAAAAAAAAAAAAAAAGAAAAGAAATCTAAAAATCAAATTGATAAACTTTTTTTTTACACTTGGAAGAGAATATATTTCCATTTCATTATTTATTAATTATTAAAAAATATTAATATATTGTATACATTTAAGAGTAAATATATTAAAGATAAAAAAGAACATAAAAAAAAAAAGTTAAGAGAAAATTTAAAAGTTATTATGGTATTATGATATGAATAGAGATCATTTCTACCAAAAATAAAGAAGTAGCATTTGTAAAACAGATAGTGCGGAGGCCACTAAACTCATCTATAAATATTATAAATTGAATATTAAATAAAAAAAAAAAAAAAAAAAAAAGTAGATTTTGAAATTAGTTTATAATAAAAAAAAAAAAAAAAAAAAAATCTAAAAATCAAATTGATAAACTTTTTTTTTACACTTGGAAGAGAATATACTTCCATTTCATTATTTATTAATTATTAAAAAATATTAATATATTGTATACATTTAAGAGTAAATATATTAAAGATAAAAAAGAACATAAAAAAAAAAGTTAAGAGAAAATTTAAAAGTTATTATGGTATTATGATATGAATAGAGATCGTTTCTACCAAAAATAAAGAAAGTAGCTTTTGTAAAACAGATAGTGTGGAGGCCACTAAACTCACCTTCAAATCAATAGAAATATTATTAGGAGATTTAATTTCCGTAGATTTGTCGTGTAAAGAACCATTATTACTATTAGTATAAGATGTACTAAGAGGACTAGTAAAAGAGGTTCTTCTTTGCCATATTGGTTTAACGTTTACTCTCTTGGTAATGAAGGGCTTTATTGATGAAAAGTTACAATGGAATTTTTTTTTTAAAAGTTTTGAACTTTAACTATATAATTAATTTAATTTTTATAAAATTTTTTTAGTAAAATTTATTAATTTATTAATTTATTCTAGATATTGAAGATATTGATATTATTTTAAATTTTATTAATATTTACAGCTTAAAAATTATAAAATTTTGTTTAATTAAAATTTAATTATATTACTTACTAAATTATTTTAAATTAATGAAATAGATGGTACTAAAGCTGAATTTGAAAGATACTTATGAAAAAATAATTGTAATTAAGATATTTTATTGAAAATTCATTACACTCAAAAAGAAATTAAAATGAACAATTAATAAAACAGTAATGAATATATGAATTTTTGTTTAACAAAACACATGTATTTTTTTTTTTTTTATGGAATAAAAATATTTGAATATCCAATGACTTCATTATTAGTACAAGGACATTTACTATATTTTTCAAAAGCCAATACTTTTCTACATATATTACATATGCAAAAACAGCCACATGGCCAGAGTACAATAGATCTTCGTCTTTTTCTACATGCAACACACAAATCTGTAGATAAATATTGATTATTTATTTCATTTACTTCGGATTTATGACTTAGTTTATTACTGTAACCATTCAATTCTTTGTTTCTGATTATATTTCCAAAAATTTTATTACTATCATTAAATTTATTATCAAAATAATAATTTGGCATTTGAATATCATTAATATATTTAATAATTTCACATTGGTTTCTAGTTAATACACTACTATTTTTTAAAGATTCTAAATTTAAATTCTCACAATTTAATTCAAAAAATTCTTTATAAATATCATTTAAACTACTTTCTTCTTCAGATATTTCATTTCTATATTCATCTAATAATTTATATTATTCATAGAAGAATGCCATTTTATTATATTTAAATTAAATGTTTTAAATAATATAAATTATAAATTTAGTATTATTAATATTTATTTTCGTTTTATTATGTTTAAATATATATATATATATATGTGTGTGTGTGTTTGTGTTACCATTATCAGATTCAATACTTTTATCATTTTCTTCTTCATAGTCAGAATCCTCAGAATCTGAATCAAAAGGAATATTTGATCTTATTTGTTGATATAATATTGAATCCATCTCTGATAAAAGTTTCTCTTCACCATTCTTCATATTTTCAACATTTCCAAATAGCATTGTAATTATTAATTTTGATAAATTCTTTAAAGTATTGCCAATAATTAAAAATAATGTTGGTACAATAGGATAACTTATGTATGACATAGAAGAAATTATTATTGGAAGACATTCATTTAAATCACGTTTATATTCAATATCATATCCATTTATTACTTTCTTTCTATTTCCTTCTCCTTTTTTACTACCAACTTTATAAAAACAACCAAATATAAACATTATACATATTATTCATTATTATTACTATTATTATTATTATTATTATTATTATTATTATTATTATTATTATTATTATTATTATTATTATTATTATTATTATTATTATTATTATTATTATTATTATTATTATTATTATTATTATTATTATTATTATTATTATTATTATTATTATTATTATTATTATTATTATTATTATTATTATTATTATTATTATTATTATTATTATTATTATTATTATTATTATTATTATTATTATTATTATTATTATTATTATTATTATTATTATTATTATTATTATTATTATTATTATTATTATTATTATTATTATTATTATTATTATTATTATTATTATTATTATTATTATTATTATTATTATTATTATTATTATTATTATTATTATTATTATTATTATTATTATTATTATTATTATTATTATTATTATTATTATTATTATTATTATTATTATTATTATTATTATTATTATTATTATTATTATTATTATTATTATTATTATTATTATTATTATTATTATTATTATTATTATTATTATTATTATTATTATTATTATTATTATTATTATTATTATTATTATTATTATTATTATTATTATTATTATTATTATTATTATTATTATTATTATTATTATTATTATTATTATTATTATTATTATTATTATTATTATTATTATTATTATTATTATTATTATTATTATTATTATTATTATTATTATTATTATTATTATTATTATTATTATTATTATTATTATTATTATTATTATTATTATTATTATTATTATTATTATTATTATTATTATTATTATTATTATTATTATTATTATTATTATTATTATTATTATTATTATTATTATTATTATTATTATTATTATTATTATTATTATTATTATTATTATTATTATTATTATTATTATTATTATTATTATTATTATTATTATTATTATTATTATTATTATTATTATTATTATTATATTAAAATTTTAATTTTCTATAATTTTCTATTTTTTAATATATTATTACTACATGTTTCTTTTAAATTACCTTGATTTAATGTTCTTGAACGTTTTTTATCTTCTTCTGAACTATAAAAAAAAATAAGTTCTTCTGAAAATTTTATTAAAACTGAATAAAAATCATCTTCTCTTGTTAGCGAACTAAATAATTTTGGATTAATTAAAGAATTTCTATCAATTATATTTTTAATCATATGTCCTATTAAAAATAAAATTGTAATTATTATAACAGTAAAATCTATTGCTTTTCTAGAAATCTTTAAATAAAAATTATTGAAATATTTTAGCAAATAATAGTTTTATTATATATTATACATTTATATTATTATTTTTTTATATATAATAAAAGATAATTTGTACCAATAAAATAATTGAATTTATATTAATTTTAAATTTTATTCCTAATATTAAATAAACTGTTGTCGCTATAAATGAAAATGTTGTAGTAAAAATTTGATGTTGTAAATGTGATTTTGGAAAAGATAGGAAAAATATGTATATATATAGTTCTATTGAATGTATAAAAGTAATTAATACTATTGATTCATTCCCCATTAATTGAAGAAACATTCCATCAAGTAAAAGATTAAATACCTAATAATTAAAATTAATGATTATTAATTTATTGTTATTATTATTATTATTATTATTATTATTATTATTATTATTATTATTATTATTATTATTATTATTATTATTATTATTATTATTATTATTATTATTATTATTATTATTATTATTATTATTATTATTATTATTATTATTATTATTATTATTATTATTATTATATTATTATTATTATTATTATTATTATTATTATTATTATTATTATTATTATTATTATTATTATTATTATTATTATTATTATTATTATTATTATTATTATTATTATTATTATTATTATTATTATTATTATTATTATTATTATTATTATTATTATTATTATTATTATTATTATTATTATTATTATTATTATTATTATTATTATTATTATTATTATTATTATTATTATTATTATTATTATTATTATTATTATTATTATTTGGTTATTTTATTATTGAATAAGATATTGAATGGTTTAAATATACATTTTTTTAAAAAAAAAAAAAAAATAAAAATAAAAATAAAAATAAAAATAATAATATAAAATAAAATAATAGATTTTACATCAGCATGTTTAATTATTTGTCCTTTTTCTAGACTATTTAAAAAAACTATTAAAACAAGTACTACACACAAAGTAATATAAAAATAAAGTAAACAATTTTCTGTTTTATATGAAGGTTCTGGTAATTTTTCAAGAATTAATTCATATTTATAATTTGTATATTGTTTAAAAATATTTGAAAATAACTCTTTATTTTGAATTATTGATAAACTAAAAAGTGTTTTAAATATTGGAGTAAAAATATATGCAAGAGGAATACTAAATAAGCATCTCACATATATAGGTAATTTTTTTGGTTCATTTGACGGCTTCATTGACAACGCATGTTGAAAGGATAAAGTCTTATTTATTTTATATATATATATATATACATAAATAAATTAATTTTATAAATTCACTTAATTAAATAATTAAATTTTTTATTAATAATAATAGTAATAAAATATGAATAAAATTTATTCTCACAGTTAAAAATAATGTTAGCAAATATTTTGATTCAAATGCATTAAATAAATATTTTCTATATATTTCTTTAAAGGTTTCAATAGCCAATTTCATACAATGAAAAAAAGTTCCAAATGTGACTTCCATTTCGATAAATTCCAAGTCTTGTACTTAAAAAAAAAAAAAAAAAAAAAAAAAAAAAAAAAAAATTACTTAATTAATTCTGAACTTTAAATATTATTGATATATATATATTAATTAAGAAAAATTTCTAAAACTATATTAATAATTTTTGTTTTTGTTAATAATAAAGTTTATTATATTAAAATTTAATTATTTTTATGATCTTTAATTAATAAAAAATAAAATAAATAAAATTAAAGATTGAAATTTTAATTAAATAAAACATACCAAAAGGAGCAAATATAGTAATGTCTAAACGGGTATTCATTTATAAGTATAATTCAAATAACACTATAAATAAGAGAAAAGCAAGGTTGGTTGCATGTGGTTTTAATCAGAAACATAGAATAGATTACAATGAAATCTATTCATCAACATTGAAATAAGGATCTCTAAGAATTATTATTGCTTTATCAGTAAAATATGACTTTGAAATCTACCAAATTGATATGAAAGCAGCCAATTTGTACGTTGAGTTAAACGAGACAGCTTATATGGAAATTACTAAAGTAAAAGTGCTAAAAATTACGAGAAAGGTTATTGGAAACTTTTAAAGGCTTTATATGGGTGAAAGCAATCTGGTCACCTCTGGAATGATAAACTTAACAGTAAGTTAACACATATAGATTTTAAGAGTTTCAAGAGTGAACCATGAATTTATATTAAGAGAGATAAACATAATAAAATTATTTGTATATTTACTGTTTATATCGATGACATATTAATTGCAGGAAGAATAGAAGAAACAGATAAAACAAATTTTTATTAAAACAAAATTTTAATATAACAGATGTTAATCCTGTAGATATCATTATGTGTATAAGATTTATTAAAGAGCCTGATGGATATTTATTACAACAACAAAAGTATTTAGAAAATATTTTAGCTAAATTTAATATTGATAAATATAAATCTGCTTCAAATATGATGCCAGAAGAGAATTTTGAATTGAGATAAAAGAAATTTAATGTAACTAAGTGTGAGCAAGCTATAGGATGTTTACTATATCTAGGTATTTTGTTCTCCGTTAGCAAAGCTTCACATGAGTCAAAAGATTCAACTTTCGAGGATCGGTTAAATGTTCTTAAAATATTTAGATATCAAAAGGGTAATAAAAATTATGGTATTAAATTCCCGAAAAACATTATATTAAACGTATACACAGATGTAGATTATGGAGAAGATAAGGAAACCAGGAAATCTACCCCTGGTTACCTATTTATGATAGGAAATGGATCTACTTCGTGGTATTCTAAACTACAATGTTGCGTTGCCGTATTTAAAGTTAGTGAGAATGAGTACTATAACAATGATGAATGTTCAAGATGCTGTTAATAGTAAGAAAATTTATTTTTAGGAATTTATAAATGTATTATAATAAATGTAGGTAATAAAGCAGTTATCTACATCATTGAGAACGAAACGATCAATCCTAAATCAAGACTTATCGATGTAAGATACCATCACACAAGAGAATTAATTAAACAAAAGAAAATTAAACTACAATATATAAAAACAAATGAAAATCTTTCTGATAGTTTATCAAATTATTTAAATACAAACTCTTTAAATAAATTTAGAAAATCGATAATACATAAATTTTATGAAAAAAGATGTAGAATAATTAAATAATTATTAAATTTAAATATTGTAACTTAGATTTAAAATTTAATAAGTATAACTTTAGGAGGAGTGTTAAGAACAAATTTTATTATATTAAAATCTAATAATTTGTATAATTATGTTATTATTAAGTTAAAGTCTCAGAATATGTAGTAAATTTGTGACTTTCTTATAATGTGCATATACATATTATTAAATACATAAGATATTGGCTTAGAATATAAAACTTATAAATAAATGGCATCTTTAATTAATAAAAATACAATAAATGAAATTAAAATATAAATTATAAATTATTAAAATTTTATAAAGGTTATAAAACATAAATTTTTATTTATGTTTTTTTTTTTTTTTTTTTTTTTTTTTAAACGGCAGCAAACTTGTTTCATCTTTATTAATTAAATATTTGAAAAAAAAAAAAATACATGTAAAAAAAAGAAAAAAAAAAAAAAAAAAAAAAAAAAAAAAGATAAAAAAATTAAACAAAACAAAAAAAAAAAAAAAAAAAAAAAAGCATTTTTTTACCTTCTTAAGCATTTTTTTTAACTTAGTTCTTGACGGTGCGTATAGAACAA
The DNA here is from genome assembly GCA_016946835.1 of Neocallimastix lanati (nom. inval.). Lineage (NCBI taxonomy): Eukaryota > Fungi > Neocallimastigomycota > Neocallimastigomycetes > Neocallimastigales > Neocallimastigaceae > Neocallimastix > Neocallimastix lanati (nom. inval.). The sequence goes on along the minus strand of JACVTC010000002.1, from coordinate 1,589,115 downwards.
TATCATCTGAAAAGAGTCCACCACAATATCTAGATTCACCTAAAGGAATTCCAAGTTCTGAAAAGTCATTAAAAATGTCATTAATAAATAGATTAAAAAGAATCGGTGATAGTGGACAACCTTGCCTAACTCTTTTTATAATATAAAAAGATTCCGAATATTGATCATCAATTTTAACACTGGCTATTGGAACAGAATCATATGCCTTTTTTTCATTTATGATATTTATTTTTTTAAAATATATAAATATATATATATATATATATATATATTTTTAAATTTCCAGTATATACCGCCCATCTCCCTCAAGGAATGGGAATATTAAATTAGTCACAATACTTCGGTGATTTGGTATAAAATATAAATAATTTTATTACTCCAACAATACTAACTATTAATAATAATAATATTTTTTTACTTCAAAAAAAAAAAAGAAAAATAAAAATTGAAAAAAAAAAAAAAAAGTTATGATAATGTATTTTCTTTATAAGTGGAATTTATTATTATTATTATTATTATTATTATTATTATTTTTTTTTTAATAATATTATATATTATACTACAATATTATTTTATTATTAGTTGCTACATTATTAAAAAATATGCCTATATGTTAGTTTATTTTTAAAAATTTTCATCTATCTTTTTTATTATTTTTTTTTTAAATATATATATATATATATATTTCTCTAGATAATTAAAATGATAATTTTGTTTTATATATATATAATATATATTTATTGATTTATATTATTACTTAAAGAATTGATACTGTAAAAAGAAAAAATTAAAAATAAAAATTATAAATCAGAGAAATTTTTTAAATGAATATATAAATAGGAACAAAAAAAAAAAAAAAAAAAAAAAAAAAAAAAAAAAAAAAAAAAAAACTCTTTATTTAAAAAATGAAAAAATAATAAATATATGAATTGAAAAAACAAAAAAAGAAAGAAAGAAACATTAAATGATTTAATCTGATTCTGACTCAGAATCTTCCTCAGCTGTATTTAACCTATTGTAATAATTATATCAAAAATTAATAAAAAATTAAATTATTAATTTATAATATATATAAACTTACCAGATTATAAATGGTTCACATTTTTGTTTGACAATTGAAGAATCTGGACTTTCATCATACCATGCTAATATGTTATCTTCTTCTACTAAATCAATATCATAGAAATCTTTAAATAATATTGGAGTTCTTGGAAGAACAGCGGACATTCTTGAGCAGGATAAATACTTTTCCCATGATTTCAAGAAATAAATTTGATCATTAGCACTCTTTATAAACTATATTATTTTATTTTAAAAATAAATAATAATACAAAAATATTTAATAATTTAATAATAATTAATAATTATAATAATAATAATATTTTATAATTTTATATAACAATACAGCTAAAAATAATTCTTTTCTGGCGGTAAGTTTTTCAACATTATATGATTCATCGAATAAACTTGGAATTAATACATTAAATAATTGTTGTTTACTTAAATCATGCTTAAATTCTAAACGTGTAATTTCTTTAACTTCATCCTTTAAATTATGTTCACCTTCTCTGAAAAATTCACTTAATGATATGATTACTGGATCATCTAAATATTGTTTTGGTGTCGGCTGTGATGGACGTTTTTCTAAAACTTTTCTTAAATAATAATAATAATAATAATAATCTATTGTTAAAATTTTATTTAATATTTAATTATATATTATAAATAAACCTTTACTAACAAGTTTTCCAATTTTTCTTTTTCATCATTAGTTAATTCAACAACCTTCATCCAAGATTTATCTTCTTCAATCTTTTTATTTAATACAAAAAAAATTTTTTTATTTAATTAATATCATTATATTAATATATTTTATTGATTATCAAATTTATTTATTTACATCACTCTTAAGGAAATCCTTTATTACTGGTTTTTCTAATTCTTTTTTCTTTTCAACTACTGTTTCTGTCTTATTAGTTTCAATATATTCATCTTTCTTTTCCGATTCTTTTATCATTTCATTTTCTGATTTAATTGGACTTTAATAAAAATTAAAAAATATATTATTATATATTTTATTAATTATTTAATTTATTATGTTAATTTTATATATATTTATATTATATATATAATACATATATATATATACCTTGAGGGTTTAACTGTATGTAATTTTTTTTTTTTTTTAAAAAATAAAATAAAAATAAAAATAAAATATACATATATATTATATATTTATACAACATAATAACATTAATATTAATTTTAAATTAAAACTTATACTATTATAAATATAATCTAAATTTTTAAGAAATATATATAATATATTAATATACCTAATGGTGGAACATTACTTGGTTGCTGTGAACTAAATTGTTGGCGATTTGGTGGCATGCCAGAATAAGATGCCTTATGTAAAGCTGAATGTGGATAATATCCTGGTTGTTGTGGTCGGAATTGATTAAAAGATGGTGAACTTGGACCTGCACCTGGACTCTTAAGACTCATATCAAGCATTCTATTATTTAAATCATCATCTGTATCAACTTGTCTACCTCTAAGTTCTTCGGGACCTACAAATATATATATATATATTTCCATTATTATAATATTTATAATTAAAATTAATTTTATATAATAATTTGAATTATATTTATAAACTGAAAATTTTCTATTTACCATGTGCGAATGTACACCTATTATATATTATATAATTAGATTTATATTAGTAAAAAAAAAAAAAAAAAAAAAAAAAAAAAAAAAAAAAAAAAAAAAAAGTAATCGATTTATTATGACTATTTTATAAAAATGAATAAAATTTGTTACTTTGGTCCATATGGGCAATAATGTTCATTCATAAAACGTTCACATAAACGAGTTTTATAAAGAGGATTTGAACTTTGTGACATTTGTTGACGTTGAATCATATTATATTGATCATCATATGATTGTTGTTGAGGCATTCTACGAAGTTCAGATGTACCATGTGCAAAATGACACTAAAAATAATTATAATTTATTTATAAAAAATATATTAAAAGGATGAAATATAAATTCGTTATTAAAAATTTTAAATATTTAATATATACTTTTGAACCATATGGACATGTGCCTTCAGCTTCAAATCTTTCACAGAGTCTAGTTTTATATAAATGATTTTCTTGTTGAGGTTGCATTCCATACTGATCTCTCATATTTCCAAATCCTGGATTATGTGGTCCAAATGGTCCATTATTGTTTTGTCCAGTATACCCATTATTATTTGAACTAAATGGAATATTCAAATTTCCACCATTCATCATGTTTGTTCTATAATTCTTTTCTTGTCTTCCTTGATTAAATGGACTTGGAGATTTCATAAATGAATTTCTATTTTGACTTCCCATTCTCATAACTCCCATTTCATCATATGAAGGTCTTTTAAAACGTCTTTCATTATTCATATCAAAATTTTTTTGATAATTTGGTGAATAATTTGGCTGATAACTATTATTATTGTAATTATTAATATTTCCATTATTATATTTTGACTTTCTTTCTTCTATGTAGTCTTGAGCCTGACTTAATACATCTTGCATATTTTTGAAAACAGCTTTCTCAGCTGCTTGTGGTAACGGAAGCCAATTAAAATGTATTCCTTCAGCAGGTGGGTAAACTTTATGAAATGGATCAGTCAATTGGGCTAAAAAGAAAACAACATGTTTTGGTCTTTAAAATACAATAAAAAATTTAAAGATATTGAATTTAATAATTTTAGAATATCTCTTTAAAAAAAAAAATAAATTTATAATAACCTTGTTTCAGATAAATATTTAAATTCAGCCCTAAAATCATCCTCAATTTGAAAATCTCTTGTAATAAGTCCAGTTATTTTATTAGCCTCACGAATAGCACATCTATTTTAAATTTATTTAAATTTATTATATATTCTATTCCAAATAAATTTATTTATTATTATTATATTGTTTAATATCTTTACTGTAATTCATCTTCTTGCCCAATAATCTTTCCTTTTGGTGGAGCCCAAAATTTCTTTTTGGCATATGAATCATTTATTAATAAAAATTCTGGACCTTTTCCAAATTTATAAAAGATGATTCCTGCATATTTTTCCTCCTTTTAGAATTATAAAAATTATTTTTTATCAATTAAAAATAGTTCATTCTTTACTTTTATTTTAAATTGTTTTATTATTTGTATATAATAATATTATAAAATACCATATATATTTATTTCCAATATTTGTATAATTTTATCCTCTGCTATTAAAAATTTTTAAATTGATATTAAATATAATTGTTAATAAAAATTATTTTAATATATTTATATTTATATTATAAAATAAACAATATAAATTATTGTATATATTTTACTATTGGAATTTACAATGAAATAAAATTATAAATAAATTTCATCAATTAATTTGAAAAATTATTGTTTTTTATTTTATTCAATTAATATTATATCCATTATTGAAATGAAATATTTATTTTCATTATTGATATATTTAATAGTTGTTGGATTAATAGATTGTATATTTTCAATTATCATATATAAAATTCTTAAAAAAAAAAAAATAAATAAATAAATAAATTTTTAATTAAAATTATATATAATTTAATTAAAAATTTAATAATTGTTTATCAACGATTCCAGCATAATCCTTTTTATAAACATTGATACTTTGTATTTTTTTGAAATAGTCTTGAGTTACACAATTATTACCCTTGTTATAATTGTATTTTATATAGTATTCTCTATATCATTTATTTTTATCTTAATTATAATTCTTTTTCATATTATTTTGGATATATTATTACCTTTGATAAATATATATATTACTTTTCTCTATAATGCACTTCTATAAAAATTATAACTTTCAAATATATAAAAATATATTGAGTTAAATAATATACTAATATATATAATATAGATCTAAAACTATAAAATATATTTGTAGTTTTTTCTTATTATTTTTTGTAAAAGGTAAAAAAAAAATTAAATTTATTTTAATTATTGAATTATTATAATAATTATTATTGTTATTTATTTATTTATTTATTTATTTATTTATTTATTTATTTATTTATTTATTTATTTATTTATTTATTTATTTATTTATTTATTTATTTATTTATTTATTTATTTATTTATTTATTTATTTATTTATTTATTATTATTTATATATAAAAAATAAATTGTATAAATACTCTTTGAACTATATATTATAATAAATATATCGTAATTTTTATTATATACTAAATATATTAAATAATTAAAAAATATATAAACTACTATTAATCAAAATGGTTTATCCATATATAACATAGAAATAACCAATAATATTCAAAAAAAAAAAAAAAGATATTAATATATAAGAATAGACTTATTATATATTCTTAATATAAATTTTATTTAACCAATGTATCAAAAATAAATTTTATATTAAGAATATATAATAAGGTTAGGGAGTATTTACTCTATTGAATATTTATTATAAAATCCGGATATTATTTGTGACCTAAAGATATTGTTATAAAATTATATTAAAGAATGAATATTATTTGTTACAATTATATTAATTATATTAATAATAATTATGAAATAAATAAATGTTTAAATAGTTTTTAATTATAATACCATATAGATAAATAAATAAATAAATAATATATTAAATAAATTAAACATCATTTATTATTTACAATTAATATTTATTATAAATAAAAATATTTTTAGAATAAAAAATAAATACCAAAATTTTTAGAATAATAAATTGAAGTTATTTACTTATAATAGTTCATATATAAACAGTAGTAAAAAAGAAACAATAATAATAATCATTTTCATTAATAAAAATATAATGAAAAATTTTAATTTTTAAATATTTTTTTTTTAAATTAATAATAATAATAATATTAAAATATAATAATCTTAATAATAAAATAGAATAAAATTTATTTGTAATCTTTTTTCTTTTATCAAAGGTTATTTAAATATTCATTAAATACAAAACAAAAACAAACATAAATTATTATAATTATTAAAAAAAAATAATATATTTATATAACTAATTCTTATCATTTCTTTTTTTTTTAAAAAAAAAAAAAAAAAAAAAAAAAGAGATATCGATAACATTTATTGGACTTAAAAATAAATGTAGCATATGTTTACACACTTCAAAACAATTTATTAAAATTTTATTTTTTTTACCAGAAAAAAAAAATATTATTTATGCAAAAATGTTTAATTCTTTTATGAAAAGGGTAAGGAAAATAAATAAAATTTTGATAAATATCAATTCAAAAATTAACATGCATTTAAAATTTTAAATATTTTGTTTATATCAAGGTTGCAGAGGTTGAAAATGAATTAACCAAAACATTTGTTGATAATCAATCCCAATCCAGTAACAATAATGCTAATGCTGGAAATGCTAATTCAAACGAGGCCTCTGCTTCAAATTCACCAAAACCTTCCACAAAGACATATTCTCCAAATGTTCTTAATATATCCCAACATTTAGAAAATTTTGTTGATGGAATAACGAAAAATGCAAAAGTATTAAATTAAAAAATTAAAAAAAAATTAAAAAAAAATTATATTTTAAAAAATAAATAAATAATATTTTTATATGTATTAATTGTAAATTTTTTAAAAATTCATTATTTTTATTTATTATAACATTTGAAATTTATATATAAAAACTTAAAATAAAAAATTTTTAATAAATATATCAATGAATAATATATATATATAATAAATAGAGTCAAAGTTTCTCGAAATCAATACAAAATCTAGAATATGACGAATTAAAAGAAAAATGTATAGAATTGCAAAAATTAAATAGTACATATCAAGAAATGACAGAAAAATATAAAAATGACCAATTAAAGGCAATTGAAGAAAACTCAATATTAAAAAAGCAAATTATTATTAAAGATAAAAATTATGGTATATTGAAAGCGAAAGCAAAGGAAAAAATTATAAATTTACATAGAGAAATTAAAGAATTAAAGGAAAAAAATGACATAAGTTTAGGTCAAGATGATATGACAGAAGCTTATTCTGATATTACAACGTCACAGGGAACTTTAACTCCTTCAACTAATAATCAAGAAAATATTTCACTGTTACAAAAAAAATTAATTGAATTACAAAATGAAATTTCATCTTTACAACAAGAAAATAGGCAATATAAACAAAATATTACAACATTCCAAAAAGAAAATACTGATATGAAAGAAGAAATTAAAAAACTTTCAGATAAAAAGATAAATAATCCAACAGAAAAATCACTAATTTCATTTTCTAACAATGAATTTAATAGTAATGATAAAAATGAAGATATGTCAAATGAAATTAAAGAACTTAAAAGTGAAATAAATAATTTAAATATTGAAAACTCAAAGCTTTTAACCGAAAACAATAATCTTTCTAATAAATATAATGATATCAATATAAAATTAGAAAAAATAGATATAGAAAAAAATGCTATTCAAAATTCTTACAATGATCTAGTTAAAAAAAAAGATGAAAACTCACAAACTATTAAAAACCTTCAATTAATTAATAATAAATTTAAAGAAATTAATAATGAAACCGAGAAAAAGAATTATAATTTAACAGAAGAAAATAAAAAAATAAAAGCTGAATTGGATACTGAAAAAGCTAAAAACCTTCAATCAATAAATGATCTAGAAAAAAGGATAAATTCTCTTAATGAAATTATCAATGAATTAAAGGGTAGCAAGGACAAGGAAATTAATGAAATCAATAATAAATATAAATCATTAGAAGATATAAATCAAAACGAAAAGAATGAATTATTAGAAAAAATGAAACAACTAACCCAGGAAAAAAATAATATATTTGAAAAACTTAAAAAATATGAAAATAGTATTAAACAAAATGAAATTATTAATAATGAAAAAGAAAATTTTAAAACTGAAATCGATAAACTTAATAAAGAAAAGAATGATTTTAATGAAAAAAATAAAATATTGGAAAGTCAACTAAAATCTTTAAAAGAAGAGAATGAGCATATAATTTCAAAATCATCAAACTATGAGAAAAAAATTAAGCTATTAGAAGAAAAAGAACAAAGTTTGAATGTAAAGTCATCTAGTTTAGAAGAAAAAATTAAAACTTTGGAAAATGAAAAACAAAAAATGACTATTAAATTACAAGATTTTGAGGAAAAGGTAAAATCATTAGAAAAAGAAAATGAAACTATATATACAGAATCAGCGAATCAAAAAAAACAAAATAAATCGTTAGAAAATCAAATTAATAGTCTTCAAAATGAAATAGAAAGTAAAAATTCAATTATTGAAAATATTACCAATGATAAAATGGAAAAAGAAAGAGAAATCAAAGATACAAAGAAACAATACGATTTAGAAATTTTGCATCTCAAACAATGCCTTAATTCCGAACAAGAAAATAGTGAATCCAAATATGATTCTTCAATTATTGAAGATTTGAAGAATGAACATAAAACACAAATAGCTCAGTTCAAAGAACAGATCAATAATTTAAATAGTAATATAAGATCAAAGGAAGAAGAGCTTCTCTCCTTCAAGAATAACTTAATAAATAATAATAGTGAAAAAGAAAGTATTCAAAAAGTAAATGATGAACTTAAAAATGAAATTAAAATAATTAAGCTTGAACAAGAGAAAGAAATTAATTCTCGTGATTCTGATATCCAAAAATTGAAAGAAGATATAGAACAAAAGAAAAGAAATTATGAAGAATTAATAAAACAAATGGAAAAAAAGCAACAAGAATATAATGAAAGTAATAAAAGTTACGAAGTTGAATTAGAAAACATAAAATCAAAATCTAAAACGTTGGAATCTGAAAATAAAAAATTATTGGAAAATGTAATATCTTTGGAAAATACAAATGAAGAATTAAAGCTTTCAATAAATACAAAGAAAAAAGAAATTCAAAAAAATATTAATGAAAAAACAAACGAATTAGATAGTAAGATTAAGGAGATTAATGAACTTAATGAAAAAATCAATAATCTCATTAATAATAAAGATGAAACAAATAAAACAAATGAAATCAAAGAATTAAATGATAAAATTAAGGAAAAGGAAATTAATGA
>JACVTC010000002.1:1525000-1575000 GCA_016946835.1 Neocallimastix lanati (nom. inval.) | reverse complement strand
ATTCTGGTGGAACTACTTGATGAGCATCTTCTAAATTCTTTACCAAATCAACAGCAAATCTATCCTCTATATTAAATTTAAAATGATTATAAATTAATATATTAATAAAATATAAATATTTAAAAATAAAAAATAAAAAAATAAAAAAATAAAAAAAAAAAAAAAAAAAAAATTAAAAAGTAAAAAGTAAACAAACAAATAAATAAAAATATTTAAAAAAATAAAATAAAATAAAAGTAAAAATAAAAAGAATAAATAAAATATAAAAGGAAAAAAAAAAAAAAAAAAAATAAGATAGTAATTATAATAAATACCTTTTTGTGTAATAAGAGTATAAGCCGTTCCTTTCTCACCAGCTCTACCAGTTCTACCAATTCTATGAACATGTGAATCAATATCTCTAGCTACATCATAATTAACAACTGTTTTAACAGATTTTATATCAAGACCACGAGAAGCAACATCTGTACAAACTAAAATTTTTTTATTTTCATGTTTAAAATCATATAAAATGCGATCACGTTCTGTTTGAAGTAAATCTCCATGTAAAGCTAAACAATCAAAACCTGCTTGTTGTAAATTTTGTGCTAATTCATCGACACCAGCTTTACGACCAACAAAAACCAAGACACTACCCTCAACTGTAAATTTAACTAAATTTGCAATTAACCAATTCCACTTAAATGAATCATCTTGTAAAACAATGACATGTTGTTCAATATCGGCATTAGATGCACCAATATTACCAATATGTATTTTTACTGGATCATGTAATATATCTCTTGTTAACTTTTCAATCTTTTTTGGGAATGTAGCACTAAACATTAATACCTGTCGATCTGGCCTAACATTATTACAAATAGATCTAACTTGAGGTTCAAAACCAAGATCAAGCATTCTATCAGCTTCATCAAGAACTAAATATGTAATTTTTCTTAAATTTGTTGCTTTCATTTTTATCATATCAATCAAACGACCTGGTGTTGCAACTAATATTTCAACATAACCATTTCTTAACTCTTTAAACTGATCTGCTTTAGATTCACCACCATAAACTGCCGCGACTTTAATATTGTAAACCTTTGCAAATCTTTTTGATTCTATATAAATTTGATGTGCTAATTCTCTTGTTGGTGCTAAAATAAGTCCTATTGGACCATCCCCTTTTTCTAAATCAGGCTGATCTAATATATGTATAATCATTGGCCATACAAATCTAAAATTTTAAAATGAATAAAGCAATAATTTATTAATAAATTAATAAAATAGTATAATAATACAACATATAATTATAAATTATAAATATAAAAATAATAATAATATAATAATAATAATAAATTAATTATCATTATTATTATTGTTATTATTGTTATTATTGTTATCATTATTATTATTATTACTATTATTATTATTATTATTATTATTATTATTATTATTATTATTATTATTATTATTATTATTATTATTATTGCAATGACGATAATAATGAAAATTATTATTTCTTCATAACTATTATTATTATAATAATTATTATTGTAATGACGACAATGATGAAGACTATCATTTTTTTCATAATTATTATTATTCTCAACAAAATAATTATTTATATTATTATTAATTACAATAATAACATGAAATAATATATATACAAAAAAAAAAAAAAAATTAAAAACTTACGATGCTGTTTTACCACTACCAGTTTTAGCTATACCAATTAAATCTCTTCCTGATAAAGCCACAGGAATAGCTTGTCTTTGAATACCTGTAGGTTCAGTGAAACCTTGTTTAATGATAGCATTAATTAAACGATCATCGAAACCAAAATGACCAAAAGATATGCAAGGTTTTGCCGCATCACGACCAGTAACCCACATATCTAAATCTTTTCTAATTTGTTTAACTTGTTCTTCCGATAATTTAGCAATATCTGGATGTTCTTTATAAAAACATTTTTCAAATTTTGCATATTCTATTTCATCATGATTAACAGGAGGTAAGGGTTCAATTTCCTTATTTTTCTGAACTATCATATTATCATCTGAATCATAAGCAATACCTTCATCAATAGCACGTGCTGTCGAATAAACTTCTTCATCTGAATCCATATCTTTCTTATTTTTTTCTATTTTTTCACGAGTTTTTCCAACATCAATACCTTTCTTCTTCATATGATTAACATAACTTTCAATATAATCTTCTTCTTCTATATCATCTCTAACAATAAATTCTTTTTTAGGTTCTTCATTTTCTTTTTTTAATTGATCATCAATTCCTGCCATAAATTTATCTAATTCATCTTCTTCTTCTTTTTTTTCTTCAACTTTTGGTTTTATAGTATCTTTTTTTGTATTAATTTTTAAACCAAATTTTTTTTCCAAAAAATTTTCTTCCTCATCATCATCATCTAAATTAAATTTTTTTTTAATTGGTGGTGGAGATGATGAATCATCCTCTTCATCAAATATGTTTTTCCTTTTAGTTTTATTTTCGAATATATTTTTTTTCTGTAATGAAGAATTCATTCCAAATGTAAATTTATTCTTTTGAAAAGACATTATTAATTCTTTTTTATCCTTTACTTATATTCTACAATATATATATATATATAAAATATATTTATTTGTATTATATTTATATATTATATAAATGTAAATAAATTTAATAATAATTACATGGTTTTATTAATAATAATTTTAATAATTATAATATTATAATAAAACAATAAAAAATGATAAATATAAAAATTGTATAAATATAAAAATTGTATAAATATTCAATAATTACAAATTTATTTATATTTAATTATATAATTCTTATTTATAAAAAAATATTAAATGTTTTTTACTTTTTTTTTCTGAAAAAAAGAGATATATTTAATTAATTTTATTACGGTATTACTCACTGAGATTTATGATTTAAATATTCTTTAATGAACTAAAAAGAAATATTATTTGTTTTAAATTATATAAATAAAAAAAATAAATAAAGTTTATACTATTTATCTTTTTTTTTTTTATTTATTTATTTTTTTAAATTAAAAAAAATATTAAAAAAAAAAAAAAGTATTTTATACTTTTTTAATTATAAATAAAATAATTCATTAAACTATTTTTTTATTTATAATTAGAACATCCTTATATTTAAATTATATATATCATTTAATGTTAAAAATTATTTACAAAATAAAATTTAATTTAGTATTAGTATTTTAAATCACTTCATTTTTGTCGATGAATAACAACATATATATTATATAAAATTTTCTTTTTTCCTTTTCCTCTTTCTTTTTTCTTTTTTTTTTTTTTTTTTAAGATATATATTAAAAAAAAAGAAAAGAAAAATTATATATAAATTATATATAATTTTAAGTAATTGATTTTAAATATAAATTTTAATTATTATAATTTGTAAATTAAATTAATAAAAGGTAATTACAATAATTAATATGTTTTTCAATTACTTTCATATTTGTAATATAAATTTTTTATTAAAAATTTAATTTTATTCTAAACTTTATTCTTTCATTTCCCTGTACTTATATTTATTTATTAAATATAAAGTTCGTAAATTTTGTCTTTTTTTTTTTTGTTTACGTTTTTAGTTAAAATGTCTACTTGCATTTCTCCAGTGTTTATATTCTAATTTTATTTTATTATTTTTATAATTGTCAAATTATAAGATGCTCCATAATATTGATATGTTTCATATTATTATTAAAATAACCATTTTCAATTGTTTTTAAATTTGTAGATTTGATTTATTGTTGTTGGTTACTACAGTAAATTGTTTTTCTTTTCCTTTTTTTTTTTTTTTTTTTTTTGTTGAATAATTAAAATATTATATTATTTACACATAAAATTTTTCTGGTTGATTTTGAAGTGTTAATAAATTCAGCTTCAGAAGTCGATTGTGTTACAGATTTTTGTTTTTTCGAAGCCCAATAAATGAGTTTATTGATAAAATATATTAACTGACATCAACATTACATTGAATTAAAAATTAAATTATTTCTATATTACTATTATTAAAAAAGGATTTTATTATCAACAAAATTATGGAATTTGTGTTACCTTTTCGCAATTAAATAATTTAATATGTTAAGGAAAAAATGAATTAAAAAAGTTTATTTTAAAATATTATTTATATGATATTAAATTTATATTAAATATACTTTGCTACCATAAATACCCAAAAAAAAAAAAAAATCAACACATTATCTCGAAGAAAAAGTTCAAAATGAAGACGGTAAAAAAAAATTTTAAAAAAAAAAAAAAAAAACAGTTTTAGTATTTAGCCTCATAAACTGATTTTTTTTTTTTTTTTTTTTTTTTTTTTTTTATTATTATTATTTCTTTGGATTGTTATTAAAATATAAAAGTTATTTTGTAAATTTTCTTTCAAATTGCAATTTAAAAAAAAAAATATATTATAGTTTATCATTGAGAAAATTTATTAGACTTGTTTGTTAAAAATAATTATGTATTAGATATTCCTATTTTGAATTATTTATTAAATAATAATTTCCATAATAGAGATATATCTATTGTAAAATATTAGTTAAATCTTGATGCTAATATTAATAATTAAAATGAAAAAGGTGGAGCACCTATTATTCTTGTAATCAAATCAAAAAGTCTACAAATAATTCAATATTTATAAAAATTTTGGAGCGAATATTGAAAGTATCAATGAAAATTTGGATATCCTTCATCAGTTAATTATGGTTGATAATTTTAAACTAATAAAATTATTAGTTAAATATTATTTAAAAATTAATAATATTAATGATAAAGGAGAAATATCTTTAATAATTGTTGTTAAAAAACAGAATTCAAATATTGAAATTCTTCAACCACTCCTATTAAATAGTTATTTATAATAATTAGAAACCGTTATATTATCATCATCTAAATATTGATAAGAAAACTAAGAATAGTAAAAACTTCTTAATTTATTTTAAGAAGAAAAAAATATTTTAGTAGTTAGAAATCTACTAAATATTAATATTAATAATTATTAAACCTTTAATTCATGAGAATAATTATGAATTATTAGAGTTATTAATGGGCCATCTTTTATAAATATTTATACTAAAAATGATAAGAGAAAAGTACCTTTATTATATGCTGTTAAAGAACAAAACTATGAAATGATTCAAAATTTTTTAAGTCATGGCGATATTGAAAATGTTATTAAAAACATATTTTATATTGAATCATTATTTCATAGTAATAATAATATTATTATTATCATTATTATTTATTTTGAATTAGTCAAATATTCTTTATATATTAATAGTAAAAATTGTAGAAGTGAAACATTTTTACTTTAATTTTTTTTATTATATTTGCATTTTTCAATCAAAGAACAAAAAGAATTAATGATTCAGTATTAATTAAATAAAAAAGAAGAAATTGAAAATTTTAATTTTGATATATTTATATATATTTTAAAACCACTTATTTTAAATAATAATTTTGATTTATTAAAACTATTATTAAATAATTCCATAAATATCATTAAATGGACAAAAAATGGTGATGGCTTATTCATCCATTCTGTTGAAACTCAAATAATAAAAGATTTATTAAAAAAGGTGCTGATATAAAAATGGTAAATCAAAAAATTGATATTATTCAATCCATAATTCATGATAATAATTTTGATTTTAAAAAATTATTATTGATCATTTAAAAATTAATAAAATAAAGTGTTATTGGGAAAATATTATTAATGCTTGTAGTCAAAGAACAAAATTATAATATGATTCAATATTTGCTAAATCATGAAGCAGACAATAAGGTTCTAACTACAACTGTGACATTCATTTAACCATTAAATCAAAATAATAAATAATAAATAATAAAAAGTAATAAATAATAAATAATAAATAATAAACAATAAATACTAAATAATAAATACTAAATAATAAATAATAAATAATAAACAATAAATACTAAATAATAAATACTAAATAATAAATAATAAATAATAAACAATAAATACTAAATAATAAATACTAAATAATAAATAATAAATAATAAATAATAAATAATATGTTAGAGAGTCAATATAAAATATGATTTATAGTATGCTCAATAATAAAATCTCTAATATTATTATTATAATAATGGCCTAATCGAGCATGCCATAAATTAGTATCTATATTGTATACAAAATTTTTGTTTACTATATTATTTGTAGGTATTGTATCATGCCAGAATAAATTTTCAACATTTGCATAGATATTTATAATTATATTTTTATTATTGAATATTTATAAACGTTCATTGTTTTTTGCGTGTTTCATAATTATAGTGCATCTATTTTTGAGAATTAAATGAGTTGATATTGAGTTATTTTAAAAGTTTGACACGCAATAAACATTTGATCATACAAAATTGTTATTTTTAAATTTTCCATTGTAAGTACCTACTTTTTCAACTTTATCTAAACTACCATTTGAATAAATAATATTTTTATCTTTTACTTTATTTAAAATTATTTAGATTGTTTATATTATTTTTGCTATATCCTTTAGAAGAATTTTTATTTTTACTATTAACAGTTTTATAACTTTTATTGTTATTATCATCTGATTTATTATTTTCTTTAATTAAAAGATTATATTTGCAATGGTCAGTAGAGTGACCTTGAGTTTCGCATATATGAAAATAATAATCATTATAAATTTTATTGTTAAAGTTCTTATTATAATTTTTATTATTATTCCTTTTGTTTCTATTTATACTATTGACATTTAATGTAATTGTAAATCTTAAAATTTTTGTCTTTTTCAAAAAAAATCATACCTTTTGTCCACGAGGTTTGAATTTAGATTTTTTTTTTTTTTTTTTTTTTTTTTTTGAGAAAATAATGGTTATTTTTCTCTTATTATTTTTATTATTATTATTATTATTTGAATTTTGACCTTGAGGATTGGAGAATTGAATGTGTGTAGAAATACAACTATTCATCCTAGAGGCCATTGTTTGCATAGCAAGTAAGGTTTGAGGTCCAGGAAACATTTCTAAAATCATCTTTGGAAATGAAGAAAAATATTTAAATTGCCCTGAACTCTTAAAAGAATTTAACAAAAAATAACTAAAATCAAAACTTTAAAATAAATCTTTACTTTATTAATATCAAATTTATATTAATTTATCAATATCAATATTATTAAATATTATTTTATATTATTGTTAAACATTATTAATATTCATGTATTATTATTATATATTTTATTCATGCAGCTTAATTAATATCATGTAATTTTATTTTAAAGTTCGTACTATAATATAGTTAATTATTATTTTTATTTTAGTTTAGTTTTTAGCATAAGTTATGCCTAACTGTTAGTTTTGTCTGATATCCTAATTCTAGAGGCGGACCATGTAACGAGGTCTTCAGTTAATAAGGTTAGAGCAGTGGTTCAATGGTTAGTTACCTTGGCTATGACCATTGTTTCATGTGTTTCCACATCTTAACTCATTTTGCAAAAAAAAATTATTTTATTAATTATTAATAATAATTTCTTTAATATTTCTTTCTGTATAAATTATAGAAAGTTAAAGATTCTTTCGGTTTGTAATTTAGCCGAAATGAGTTTAGAAATTCATAATTTAAAAATGATTTTATTCTTTTTACTATAAGATTCATTTTTTATCAATTAAAATCTATTATCTAGAAGCTTTATTTTATTAATTATTATTGACATATTCTAAATATTTCTTTAAATTTTTTATTACAATTTAAAACTGCTTTTTGGTTAAAAATATAAATAGTGTGAACTTCATGAAGGAAAATATTTTTTTCTTAGTGCTTTTATTAATTAACTATTTAATAAATAATAAATAATAAATAAAAGTATTTATTAATTAATAATATATAATAAATAATAAATAATAAATAATAAATTGTAACGGTAGGTTCAATTGTTTAACTATTTTATTTTATTTTACATAACCTGTACTTCATTCTCATTTTTCAACAATTTTATTTTATTTTACTTTATTTTATTATATTTATTTTTTTTTTTAATTTGATATTTTTTTTGTACCAAAATTCATCATTCATAAAATACCTTTTGAATAATTAACTAAAATTTAAAAATTTAAAAATTACAAAACAATAACCACATGAAAAAAAAAAAAAAAATAATAAAATAAAATAATTATAAATTATACAAATATTTATATATATATTTAAATGAGCAAATAAAAAATCTTTGATAATATTCTTTTTATTTATATAACATAAATTTTTTTAAAATAAATAATAGTAAAATAAAAATAAAATATAATATACTATAATATAATAAAATAAAATAAAATAAAATATACTATAATTAAGTAAAAAAAAAAAAAAAAAAAAAAAAAAAAAAAAAAAAAAAAAAACATTTATTTATATATATAACTACTAACAATTTTTAAATAATATTATTACGAATTGATTATAATATTTTTTTATTTATTTGCTTATTATAAAAATTTTTTAAAAAAAAATTTTAATAATTTATGTTATTATAGATAACTTTCTAATGTAAATTTTAAATTAATTAAATATAATTAAAAATGGGTTAATAATATTAATATCCATGATGTTTATATTTTTTCGATAAATTTTTATTTTTATTTTTTTTTTTCTATAATATTTATTTATGTTTATTACTTTTATTATTATTATTTTACTAAATGAATATATTAAATTAAATATTTTTATATAACTTAAATAATTGCCTAATTTTATTATTTATTTAATTATTATTATTATTTTATTTATTTTATTTTATTTTATTTTATTATTCTAATTATTCTTATTATTTATTTATTTATTATATTTGTTTGCTTGTTTATGACTAACGTTTTTTTTTTTTTTTTTTTTTTTTTAATTTATTTTAATTTATTATATTTTAACTTTTCTCATTTTTTTATAATTATTAATACTAATATATATTATAAAAAAGAAAAATAAAAAAATGAAAAAAAGGAAAAAAAAAAAAAATTATATTATATTATATCAATTATATCAGCTAGATCTTGATCATGATTTACTGTAATTATTTCATATGGTTCTAATCCTAATGGTACTAAAACCAAAGTATTTACAGTTTCTAATAATATTTTTCTAAACGTATATACACGTAGAAGAGCTAACGCAACCATAACTATGTAAATATATAAATATAAATAAAAAATTAAAATTAATATAAAAAAAAAAAAAAAAAAGTTATTGTTATTATTAAGCAAAAATAAAAAAAAAAAAATTTTTTTCTTTTTTTTTTTTTTTTTTTTTTATAGTTAAATTTTCATAGTTTACAAAATAATTAATTTATATGTTTAAAACTTACCTAATATAGTTGGGATCCAAAATAAGAATAAAGTACGATCACGTCTTAGACGTTTACGATTTTCAAGAGAATGTTTTTGTTTAGCTAATAATCTTCTTTCACGATCAGTTAATCTTGGATCGTTTTCAAAAAGACCATTTTCTATGTATTCATCGTAATCATAATCATCATAGTCTTCAAAGAAAACTTCTTCATTTTCTTCAATACTATTATTTTCTTCTTCTTCTTCTTCTACATCATTTTCTTTATTTTCCTTTTTACAATGGAATTTCATATAATATTTATTTATTGATTTTTTTGAGGTATCACTTTCAGTTTTGTTCAATTCATTAATTTTATTCTTTTTCTTTCCTTCTTCCATATCATCATTAACTATAACAGCAGAAGAATCACGTTTTAATAAAGTATATAAACTTTGATTACGACGCCATTCTTCAAATTGTTTTTTACGTAAATCATTCCAATGTTGAGTTACAAGAGGAAATGGATTTGTAAATGAGAAATTAAAAGCAGTAATAGTTGAAAAATTCATGAAATTTGGCATCTGTTGAATATTTTGGAACCAACTTATTTCCGATTTAGTTTGACTGGTATTTTTATCTTTTGCACTGAAGAAAGACATAGCGTATTGTGGTAAATCCTTTTGTAATAATTTATATTTACTAGTTATTTTATTAACTGCAACCTCTGGTGATATTATTTTTGAATTTGAATCCAAGGATTTCATATCATTTAGAGTATTACTAAATCTATTTATATTAGGTTCTATTGGTTTTGCATCATATATATCTGTTTCTACTTCAGATGAATAATATTCTTTTTCAAAAAGATTTTTATTATTTTTATTCAAATTTAAGTTTTGTTGAGATCTTCTTTGTTTCACCTTATTCTCATTTGATTTAAAGTAATTCACACTACGTGAAGCGATTTCTTTGGTCGAATTATCTATATTTTCTATATTTGCTGTTTCCATTCCTTTATTTTTATCTTGTACATCATCAATTTCTTCATTTTCACTGTTTGTTCCTTCTTCACTGGATATTTCAGATAATTCTTCATTTATTACATTTTCTACTACATCTATTATAGATTCATTATTTAATTCATATGCTAAATCTAATGGTGTTTTACCATTACAATTTTCACAATAAACGTCAGCTCCATTATTAACTAATATTTTTACTACAAGTTCGTTTGCCATTAATGTAGCTAAATGTAATGCAGTATTACCATTAATATCTGCACTATTAATATCAATATCTAATGCTATTAGCCATTTAATTAATGAAGTCATATTTAGTAAAACTGCAAAATGAAGAAGATTTTGTCCAGCCACTGTAGCTAAATTAATTTCTTCCTTTTCAAATGGTTCATCCGGAGAAATGATTGATGCTAAACATTGTATAACTTCATTTTCTAAAGAATTTTTTTCTAATATATTATTATTGAATGGTTTGTTTTGAATATTAAGATCCATGACATATCTTTCTAACACTGAAATAGATGATTTCAATATTGGATCTTCATTTGATAATCCAGTGCAAACATTTGTTCTACCCTCAACACCCATTTCTTGTTTACTATAATCCTCAGCAGTATCAGATATACTTACAATTCTCATTGCTATATTTCTTGCATCATCAATTTTACCAGTCATTCTTAAACCCACTACTTGTAGTGCTAACTCCATTAATTGCTTATCCGATTCATTTTTATAATTGAATATCATTAAATTTTGAATTGGTATATTAAATGAATAAGATTTTACCGCAACGGGTACTGGACCAGGGACTTGGGCTGGTGGTAATATACAAATTAAAGTTGATGGACTATAATATTGAGTTTGAGCTTCGGTATCTCCAAATACAACAACTAAGCCTTCTATAAAGTTAACACCTAAAACTGTAACCTCAATACCACCACTCAGTGGTCCTTCATTTGGAATTAATCGATTAATATAAGGTGCATTTTCACCTGATAAAGTTTGATTCATTTTATTTATCGTATACCCATTTTGATTATATAATTTTTGTTGCGTATTCATTGTCTCTGTTATATTATTTGAGGGTATAACTATATTTTGATCGACAATTAATTGATTATTGACTACCGCAGCTGTAGTATTCGGAATATTATACATTGGAAGAACTTGAGGTTGATGTTGAGTTTCTGGAATAAATCTATTAAGATGAGCTTCATTAACTAATCCTGCTTCTGATTTAATATTCATATGTAATCCGGTTGGTGAAACAATATTATTCGTTATTCCATAATTAGGTATTGTTGGTTGTACTGATGTATTTACTGCCGATGAGGATGTTGAAGTTATTGTTGTATACGTAGCTTGTTGAGAATAATTAATATTCATTTCTGGTGACGAGATTGGTGAAAGAGGTGTCATATTCGTATCCAATCCATTTGAATATTGTATTGTATTAACAGGTGTATTATTTTTTAGGTCTTGACTACCCAGTACATTTGATGGTATTGTTTTATTTATAATAATAGGTTGTTTGTATATTCCATTATTACTTGTGTAATCAACTAATACAGATGCTTCATTTTGTTGAGCCATCACTGGTGTGACTAAATCACTTTCATTTATTGATTGTGGTGGAGTTAATGAAGAAGAGGTTAATGAAGGTGATGGCGGTAAGGCACTTTGTTGCTCAAGCTTAACACGTTTTCTTCCATTTTTCTTGAATGCGTTAGATTTATGATCATCTGTAATTAAAATTGGTGGTGATAAACCAGTTGCAACTACAACACCATTATGATCTCTTAATACAAAATAAATACAAAATCCTATTTTTTCTTTATGATGTCTACAATAACATGTAATTCTAGATGGTAAAATGCAATCACCTCCTCCAAACTCAATTATTTGATTACAATTAAATATAATTATTCTTTCATTTTCATGTTCACTCATTAAATTATTAATTTCCTTATCAATCGCTGTTTCCACAGTATTCTTTTTTAAATCTCTTTTCATTAGTCTTTTTCTTTCTCTTTGAACGCATCCAACACACATATGAATCGCAGATTTACTTAAATCAGAAGCACATACTACCATAGCATCTAAATTTAAAATAGATTCTTTATCTACATCATCATATTGATTACTATATTTTGATTTTCTTATCTTTGGTGTATTAACTAATACTTCTGGTAATTTTAGGTGACTCCAACGATGAACTTTTTCACCTTTATCTGTTACAACTTGAATACATATTTTTGTTTGGGTTTCAACCCTCGATTTTGCATTATGTAAAGAAACACCTAAAACATTAATTTTTAAGCCTTGACAGACATTATTATACTTTTCATCGAGAAAACGCTTAGCTTTATTCAAGCTTAAATGAGTTAATTCTGATTTTTTATATGCTGTATCCAATATATCACTTGTAAGTTTTACTGTTTGTGTATCTACTGACATTTTGATAAAATATAATTGAGTTTAATTGAAAATTATTAATGTTTTTTATCTGTTTACTGAATTAGTATTAATTTTATTTAAATTATTATCTTTTTTTTAAAAAATGTTAATTATTTTAATATAAGATTTTATGTTTGTATATATTTTATTAAAAATATTTCATTAATCTATTTTTTTCTTTATATTTTGATTTTCATTTATATCTCCATTTTCTTTGTTAAGTTATATAATTATTTATTCGTATTTCACCCTAAGAAATATTTCAAAGTATTAATATGAATAACTTTACCTATAAAAAAAAAATAACCTTTATTTATATTATTTATACCTTCACAATTTTTTTTTAATTAATTTTATTTAATTATTTTTGAATAGTATTTACTATTATTATTTCTTTATTTGGTTTTCTTTAATAAATATACTTTATATTTTTCATTAACCTGATGAAATTCAATATTTATATATTATTTTAAAATAAATATATATTAATAAATTGTCAAATAACTTAAAAAAAAATAAATTTATAAAATCCAATTTATTTTTTATTATTATTCAATTTTTTCTTTTTGATTAATTAAAATAATATTTTTTTTTAAAGTCTATTAATTAGTTTTTATTTTAATATTAATTTATTGTTATTTAATTTGTTATTATAATAATATCATCAAATTTATAATACAATATTAACAATAAGAAAGAAAAAAGATTTACTTCTATTTTTGATTGTTATTTATTTTTCTTAATATTATTTTAATTTTTTTGTTTATTTTTTTTCTATTTCTTATATTTTTTTTTATTTTTTTTTTTATTTTTTATTCTTTTTTTTTATATATATATATTTTATTTCATTATTATTTTTGCTTTATTTATTTTATTTTTAATTCTTTTTTTTTTTTTATTATTTGATTTTTTTTTTTTTTTTTGATTTAAATTTTTAATTTTTTTTTCTTTATTATTTATTTTTAAACAAAATAAAAAAAAAAATAAAATAAAATAAATAAAGTATACAAAAAAAATGAATTAACTATAATATATTAATAATTATTTATTATTTAATATTATTTGACCACCACAAATTAAAAGTAAAAAGACTTATACTACTTCCATATATAAATTAATAGAAATATATAATAAAATTAAAAAAAAAAAAATAAATAAAAATAATATAAAATAAAATAAAATAAAATAAAAGCTTAATAATAATTATTATTTAGAATTTATTTATTATTATTAATACTATTATTATAAATATTCATTTATTTAAATAATTAATTATTATTATCTGTTTAATATTTATTTATTTATTGTTATTTATAATTTATAATCTATTTATTATATATTATTTATTTATGATTATTAATTATGGATTCTTGATTCTTAATTCTTGTTATATTATTGTTATTAATAATTAATGAAATTTTATAGATTTAACAAACCAGTCTTTTTTTTTTTTTAGTTGGAGTTACTTAAAACTTTCATTTATTATACATAAAATTTAATAATAATTAAGATTTACTTATCATTGAAGCATCATTTTATAACTGTAAAGAAAGCTAATTCCATATTTCATTGAAGTTGATACTATTAATTTATTTTTTTTTTTTTTTAATACTCTGTACATTTTCATCCTATAATATTGACACCATATCATTCACAGTGTATATAAATAAACAATGAAATTAATATAAAATATATATAGATGTTAATATAATTTATTAATAATTTTTAATAAACAATTATCAAACTAATTGTATTATTACTAATTAATCTTATTATTAATAAATATTCATTTTTTTATTCATTATTAAATAGTAACACATATCATTTTTATTATTTGAATATTTTTAATTTATTATATGTTATTTATTATTCAATTATTTATTATTTATTATTCAATTATTTATTATTTATTTATTATTTATTATTTATTATTCAATTATTTATTATTTATTATTATTATTTATTATTTATTATTCATTATTTATTATTTATTATTTATTATTTATTATTTATTATTTATTATTTATTATTTATTATTTATTATTTATTATTTATTATTTATTATTTATTATTTATTATTTATTATTTATTATATTTATTATTTATTATTTATTATTTATTATTTATTATTTATTATTTACTCTAATGTTGGGGTATTTTATTTCCAAATATGAAATAAATAATATTCCTTTTCTTTTTCTTTTATTGTGATAAATTTCGATATTTTATATTGTTTTGGTCATAAATATAATATATATAGTAATATATTAAATATATTGAATTATAAAAACACCAACAATAATATATTGTTAATATTCCATTTATTATAAATCAAAAAGTCTAATAATTATTATTATTATTATAAATATATTTATAAATTAATTAAATCAATATATTTGAATATATTTTTATATATAATTTGCTAATATTAAATAAAGTTTAAAATACTACCAAATTAAAGAAAGTTAATTTTATTTAAATATATTAATAAAAAATATTCTATTTTATTAAAAAAATTATATTTAATGATATAATTACTATTATATTTCTATTATAGTGCTAATATGTCGAATAATGTTATTAATATATTATTTCTATTAAAAGATAATCTCTTTTAACATTATTAATATCTTATTACCGAATTATTTATAAATAAAATATATATATAAAAATAAAATATATAACTTCCTTATAAAAATGAATTAAAGTTTATATAAACCATTAATATTTATAATATAATATTAAGTTTATATGAATTAAAGTTATGATATTTAATTAATAATAGAATTTTTACCAATAAAATTAGTATTTAAAAAAAAAAAAGAAATTCCAAAAAAAAAATTTAAAATTATATTTTTTAGTACTAAAAGAGAAGGATAATATATATGGAAGAATGATTCATAATGTATACCTAACAAAAAACAGTTAACTCTCTATATTAAGAGTATTTAATCAACTTTATATTTAGTTATCATCTATTTATTTATTTATTTATTTATTTATTTATTTATTTATTTATTTATTTATTTATTTATTTATTTATTTATTTATTTATTTATTTATTTATTTATTTATTTATTTATTTATTTATTTATTTTAAAATATTGGATTATAATTCTGAACATTTATTAATTATTATAATGAATATTTTAAAGATTTGATTATCTTATTAAGGCATATTAATTTTTTATTTCTATGGCATAATTATCATATTAAATAAATTGAGGTTACACGAAAAAGCAAAATTGGAAAATTTATTTAATATTTATAATAATTTAATAAGAATAAATTTTTTATTTTTTATTTTTATAAAATCAAACTAAAGAACTGAAGAATTATATACTTTTTTTTTAAGTTTTTGTTTTTGAAATATACTATTATGAATTATTATTTTTTTTAAAATGTATACTTTATGTTTTTAAAATATACATTAAAATATTGCTAATTATATGAAATATAAATAAATAATTTTTTTTTTTTGAAATAAACAATAATGGTTGACTTTGTTATATTAAATATACATTTTTTTGTGTTATATATTTGTTGTCAATAATTTTATATATTAATTTGTTGTTTTCTTTATATTTATGTAATTCGTTAACTATAATTTGATTTTGATTTTAGTATATAAAATTTAATATCCTTTTTTTTTTTTTTTTTGATTTATTATAACAATATTACATCATTACAAAAATAGTTTACAATCATCAATAACAATTAGATAAACTGATTAAAATTTATAAGCTATCAAAAAAGAAGAAAAAATAATAAATTTTGGAATAATTTCTGTTATCCAAGTTATATTAATTAATTTAAACATGCTTAGAATCAAAAATAAATTTAGTGAAATACTCAAGTAAACTTGGAATAAATGTAAAAGTTGAAATGAATAATTAGTAAAATTTCAATTTAACATGGAAGAGAGACATAAACAAAAAAGATGAAAATAGTTAACATTTCAATATATTTATTTTAGAAGTGGAAATTAAAAATTTAGTAAAATATTTAAAGAGATAGAATAACGAAAATGGAAATTGTACATTAACATTAATTAAAGCGGAAATAAAAATAATAAATTGATCATAATGGCAATATAAATAAAGAAAAATGAATATGGGAAAACGTCATATATTGATGTAATATATGAAATGAATTTAGTAAATTAATAATATGAAACAGTTTTTTTTTCTTTTTCTTTAATTTTTAAACAGTAAAAGGGACATTAGAACAAAAATTAAATTAAAAATTTAATTTTTTCAATATCATAGGATTATTATAAATATTAAATTCTATTACTCTATTGTTAATATTTATAATATTTATGAATTCTATTACTCTATTGTTAATATTTATAATATTTATGATAAGAAGATATTAAAAATTCACAGTATTTAATAAATACGAGCACTCTAAGTATATAAATATATAATAATTTATTCTTTATTTGAGTATATATAAAAATATATATATTCTATTGTAAATTTTTGTTTAAAATTAAAAAATCATAATGAATAGTAAAAATACAAGAGATAATAATTATTTCATATATTAAAGAAATATAAATTTTGATAAAATAATAATAATAATAATACTTTTAAAGACTTTTTTATCTTGTATCTTTTAATAATGAATTTCTCATTTCCGAAAAGATTATAATTTACAAAAATTATCAATCCTCTTATTATAAAAATTAAAATAATTATTTTAAAAGTGTATGAACTTATAGTTGATATTAATGAAGAAGATTATCAAGGTAAAACACCATCAATTCGTGTAAATATGTAAAAAATGAAAAAGAAAAATAAGAAAAAAAAAAGATAAACATCATAATTTATGATAAATGATAATAATGATAACTGAAAAATTAATGAAACTAATAATAATGAAAAAACCAATAGTTTAAAAAAAAATATTATACTACAAATGAGTATAACACTTATTATATTTGTTTTATTCATTATGCCCATTAATATATATAAATAATAATATACTAAATTATACAATTATTATTATTATTATTATATTATTATTATTATATGGGAACAATTTCATTTATTTACTAAAGAAAATATATGCGTATAAAACAAAATTAACATAATTATTAAAGATGTTACAATTATGAAAACTAAAACACTTAAATTAACAAAGACTAACACACTTAAAATACTAAAATAATTAACAAGATAATAATAATAAACCTGATAACCATTATATTTATTATTAATAAAATAATGGGCATTTTGTCATTTAGTCAACTTTTCTTTATAGACACTCTTTTAAAAAAAAAAAAAAAAAAAAAAAAAAAAAAAAAAAAAAAAAAAAAGTGGTAATAAATATTAAAAATATGATATTTAATTACAGAGATGATATAAATAAATATATATCTATGAAATACAACTAATTATTTCATATTTATATGTTATAAAGGAAACCAAAAAATATGTAATAAAATATTTAATGGAGGAAAATATTGATGAGGCAACAAAATTATATTTTAATATATTTTTATATATATTAGTTTAATAAAATAGAGTGTAAAGCTTGAATTTTAAATAAGTATTTATAAAATAAATTTCCAAATTAAATGTACAAAATAACATGAGAAATAATAATTAATTTAGACACTTTGACACCTTACATAGTAGCAATTTTTACATTTGAAAAGTTAACTAATAATTAATAATAATTCTTTGATAATATAATTTATAACTTGATTGTATAATTTTAGCTTGTAAGAATGAACCATATAATCCATATAATATTAATAAATTAATGATTATTATTAATAATTATTAATTAAAAAAAAAAAAAAAATAAAATGAAAATTTAATAATAAAATATTTAATTATATGAATACAAATTAAAAAAAAAAAAAGAAATAATAAGGTATCCTCAATTGTTATATATAGAAGAAGAAATGAAAATATAGTAAAACATTCAATTGAACATGGAATTGATGTAAATAAAGAGAATGAATATAGTATTCAAGATTATGTGAAGAAATACAATTCAGCAAAATTATTTCTTTATATATATATATATAAAAAAAAAAAAAAAAAAAAAAAAAAGATAATTCTATAAAAAGAATAATACAAAAGTAATATTTGATATTTAATGAAAAAAAAAAAAATTCAATGGTTTAAACACTTTTACATATTAATAAATTTTAAATATATTATATTTACTTTTATGTTTTTTCAAAATATATATTCATTTCATAATTTTTACATTATGGTCTGTTTAATAAATAAAATTGAAATATAAAACTCCTTAAATAAAAATTTTTATTATTATAAATAAATTTAATTTACATTTATTAATTTTAAAGTTTTGTCTATTTGATTTTTGATTTTTTTTTTTTTTTTTTTTTTTTTTTTATATAAAAATTTTTAAAAATATAATTGTTATATATTAAATATATATTCATAATTTTATATATTGATTTATTTTCAAATTTATGTATTAGTTATTTATTATTATATATTTATTTTTAAAATTTCAAGTTTATAATTAAATTTTCAATAATAACATGATTAGTTACAAAAAAAAATTCCTATTGTGATTGGATTAAATTGATTTAGGAAATAATAATATAATTATTTTTATTTTGAAATTCTTTTTCAAAAATAGATTTATTTTAATTACATTTATTAATACTAAATTTTATAAAAAATATATATATAAAACTAGAATGGTAATAATAATTTATATGAACAATTTATAATATATAAATGTTATCACTATAAAATATTAAAATAATTTTTAAATATAAATGTGATATATATAATATTTTCATTACGTAACGCTTTGTTAATTAAATAATTTTAAATTTTAATATTTCTTTATTATAATTTAATAAGGCTGCTGTTAATCCAAAAGGTATATATATTTAATTATTTATTGTAAATTTATATTTTAAATTAATTAAAAAAGTATATATTAAATCTTTAATTTTAATGTATTTTTATCTTGTTTTAAAATGTTATTTAATATAATAGCTTTTCCACTTGCCGATGCTGCTCTTACTAACTCTATATTAGATTTAGTTCAACAAGCCTCTCACTACAAACAATTAAAGAAGGGAGCCAATGAAGGTAAAAAATAGTTTGCCTGAGGCGAAATTATTTATTATTTAATTAATTATATTTTCAAAGTTCATAAGTTTGTGTTAAAAGGAGAAATACTTTTGATAAATGAGATTATAGTAGTTAGTGATCTATTTTTTTTTTTTTTTTCATAAAAAAAATTCATTTTTTATATTATATAAGAAGAAATTTTAATAATTAACAAATTTGTTATAAAAATAATAAATATAATTATAAATTAAAATATATAAAACAGCTACCAAAACTTTAAATCGTGGTATTGCTGAATTCATCGTTCTTACTGCTGATACTGAACCAATTGAAATTTTATTACATCTTCCACTTCTTTGTGAAGATAAGGTAAAATATAATAAAATAAATATATTTTTATTTAATTTTATTTTACTTTATTTTTTTATATTTAAATAATTTATAATATAAATTCAGTAATGAATAATTAAATGTTTTATTAAATAATTTAAAAATAATATAATATAAAAAAGAACGTTCCATACGTTTTTGTTCAATCTAAGCAAGCTCTTGGTCGTGCCTGTGGTGTTTCTCGTCCAGTTATTGCTGCCTCTATTACTACTAACGAAGGTTCTGAATTAAAGGAACAAATTCAAAATTTAAAGTTACAAATTGAACGTCTTATTATTTAAATTATTATATATTTAAAATTAAATAAATTAAATGAAATTGAAATATTTAGTTACAAATATTAAATAGAAGTAATAATTTATTCATGAAAAGTTTTATTAAATTAATCATTTTAAGAAATAAACCTATCATTATTTATCAGTAATATATAGCATGTATTTATTTAAATATTATTTAGTAATAAAATCATTAGCATGATAAAATTAAAAAAATCATAAAATAAAATTCATATCATATAATACATATAATAACAATTTAAATATTTATTTCTTGTTTATTAATAATTAGAAGTTAAAGCAATTGTTTATGTATTAAATTTTTTTTAGTTTATTATAAATTTTTTTTTAAAAAAAAATATATATATATATATATATATTTATTTTGAATACTTTCAATAAGTATTAATAAATAAAATAAATTCAAGAAAAGTTTTCTAAAGGTTAATAGAGATTTGTGTATTCTTCACTATAAAATTTATTTTTAAATTTTATAACATTTAATAATAAAATATAGAAAAGGTTAACGTATACATTTACAAATACAATTGTACTTTAACATTTAGAATATTTTTATCCAATCAAAATTACTAATCTTGTTTTTTTTAAAAAAAAAAAAAAAAAAAAAAAAAAAAAAAAAAAAAAAAAAAAGAAAATAAAAAATAAATAAATATTAAATATTAAATATTAAATATTTGAAGTAGTACAATTATATATATATTATTTTTTAAAAAAAAAGTTGTATATTAATATAATTAAAAAATTTTAATATTTTTTTCATAAACTTTTTTTTTTTTTTTTTTATTATTATTATTATTATTATTATTTAGTGATATTTAAAGTTAGAGGTGAAGAATTAAAATTATTGAATACTTAATTTTAATCTTTACTTTTAATATAAAAAATAAAATTTAATTTTAAATTTTTATTTTATAGTAGTATTTATATATATTTATTTTATAATATTATTTAATTAATTAAAGGTATATTAACTTAGATATTTAAATTCAATTAATAGAAATTAATTTCATTAATTTCAATTCTAATAACTAATTTCAATATCTTTTATTTTTATTATCAACTATAAAATTATTTAAAATTATTTATATATATATAATTATATAATAAAATAAAATAAAACAATTAGAGTACTATTTAGTTTTTCAAAATAGAAAGTTTATAGACATATACATATAATATCATTTATACCTTTGATAAAATATAATAAAAATGGCACCCCAAATGCAAAAGAAAAAATTGGATTCAAGAATCCATACTTTAATTCAAAATGGTGTTAAATCTGGACATCGTTCATTCTTTGTAATTATTGGTGATAGAGGAAAGGATCAAGTTGTTAATTTACATTTCTTATTATCAAAGGCAAGAGTTGCTGCAAGACCATCAGTTTTATGGTGTTATAAAAAAGATTTAGGTTTTTCAAGGTATTTTTTTAAATAATAAAAATTTAAACTAATAGAAATTCAACAACAATTATTAAAATAGTTATAACATATATTATCCAATAATTTTGAAATTTCAAAATTGGAATATAAATAAACTAATTATTATTTCAATATTTTAATAATGTTATGTACAAATAATAAAATGTTAATGTTATATATATATATACTTTAGTCATAGAAAAAAGAGAATGAGACAATTAAAGTTAGATATTAAACGTGGTATTAAAGACCCAGATCAAGATAATCCATTTGATTTATTCATTTCTTCAACTGATATTAGATATGTTTATTATAAAGAATCAGAAAAAATTTTAGGTAATACTTATGGAATGTGTGTTTTGCAAGTAAGTTTTTTTTTATTAATTATTAATCCAAATTTTAAATTATAATTAATAATTATGACTTTTATTAAATTTTATAAATTAGGATTTTGAAGCTTTAACACCAAATCTTTTAGCTAGAACTATTGAAACTGTTGAAGGTGGTGGTATTATTGTATTACTTTTAAGAACCATGAAATCTTTAAAGCAATTATATACTATGACTATGGTAAAATTATAATTTTTTTATATTATTTTATTATAATTATATGAAAAAATTATTAAAAGTTAAATTGTTTTATTATATTATATATATGATGTTATATATTTAATTAAATATTAATATAGGATGTTCACTCACGTTATAGAACTGAATCCCATCATGATATTACAGCTAGATTTAATGAACGTTTTATTTTATCATTAGGTAGTTGTGGTAATTGTTTAGTTGTTGATGATGAATTAAATGTTTTACCAATTAGTCAAGGAAAGAATATTAAAGCATTACCAAGTAGTATTGTAATTATCGATATATATATAGAAAAAAAATTATATTATTAAAATATTAATATTTTAAATTATTAAATTCAAGAACTAATAAACTAATATAAATTGTAAAAAAAAAAATAAAAATAAAATAAAATTAATGATTAAATAGGAAAATGAATTAACACCTAAAGCTAAGGAATTAAAGGAATTAAAAGAATCATTAAAAGATACACAACCAATTGGTAGTCTTGTGGAATGTGCAGGAACTCTTGACCAAGTAAATATTAGAAATAATTTTAAACATTAATGAAAAAAAAATGTTTATTTATTATAATAAAGAAATAATTTTAAAAAATTTTTTTTTTTGATTTTAAATTATTAAGGCAAAAGCTGTTTTAGCATTCGTTGATGCAATTTCTGAAAAGACTCTTCGTAGTACTATTACTTTAACAGCTGCTAGAGGTAGAGGTAAATCAGCATCTCTTGGTATTTCATTAGCCGCTGCTGTTGCCTATGGGTAATAATAATAATAATAATAATAGTAATTAATAAAATTTAGTATTAATTAATTTTTATCTTTAATTATTATTAATTTAGTATTAAATAATAAATGAATATTATAATTAATAATTATTATTATTACTTTATTATTTTGTTATTTCTTTATTATTATGATTGATACTGTAAAAATATTAATTTAATTATATTTAAATATTTATATAATATATAATAATTTATAATAAATAGTTATTCAAATATATTCATTGCTGCACCATCACCGGAAAATTTAAAGACCTTATTCCAATTTTTATTCAAAGGTTTTGATGCATTAGGTTATGAAGAACATCTTGATTATAATATTGTTCAAAGTACAAATCCAGATTATCCAAAGGCTGTTGTTAGAGTAAATATTTTCAAAAATCATAGACAAACAATTCAATATATACATCCGGCTGATGCTCATATGCTTTCTCAAGCTGAATTATTAATTATTGATGAAGCTGCAGCTATTCCGTTGCCATTAGTTAAAAAATTGCTTGGTAACTACCTTGTTTTCATGGCAAGTACAATTAATGGTTACGAAGGTACTGGTAGAAGTTTAAGTTTGAAGTTAATTCAGCAACTTCGTGAACAAAGTAGAGGTTTATCAGCTTCATTAGCTAATGCTGATGGTAAAGTTGATACTGGAGCTCCAACTGGTAGATTATTAAAAGGTAAAACCTTATAATTTTAACAAAAAAAAAAAAAATTATTAAAAAATAAAAAAAAAAAAATTTATACATATAAAATTTTTATTAATATTATTATTTTATTATTATTATTATTATTTATTATTATTATATTTTATTATTATTATTATTATTATTTATCATTAAAATTATAATTATTTTTTTTTTTTTTTTTGATAATAAATATTATTAGAAATAAAGTTAGAAGAGCCAATTCGTTATAAGGAAAATGATCCAATTGAATCATGGTTAAATAAGATTCTTTGTTTAGATTGTTGCAGTAGTACTTCTACACTTTCACGTCTTTCCACTGGATGTCCATATCCATCTGAATGTGAATTATACTATGTAAATAGAGATACACTTTTCAGTTACCATCCTGTCAGTGAAGCTTTCTTACAAAGAATGATGAGTTTATATGTTGCTAGTCACTATAAAAATAGTCCAAATGATTTACAATTAATGAGTGATGCTCCAGCTCATCACTTATTTGTTTTACTTCCACCAGTTGACAGTAGTAAAGCAGTTACTCTTCCAGAACCACTTTGTGTTATTCAAATTTGTTTGGAAGGTGAAATTTCAAAGCAAACTATTTTAAATTCTTTAAGTAAGGGTCAAAGAGCCAACGGTGATTTAATTCCATGGTGTATGTCTCAACAATTCCAAGATGAAGACTTTGCTTCTTTATCTGGTGCTAGAGTAGTTCGTATTGCTACTCACCCAGATTACTTTGGCATGGGTTATGGTAAACGTGCTCTTCAATTATTAATTGATTATTATGAAGGTAAAATGCAAAATCTAAATGAAGATGAAGTTGAAACTACAAAAGAAATTAATACTATTCAAGATGAAGACTTTGAAGGCCTTTCACTTCAAAATGATAATATTAAAATTCGTGATGCAAAGACTATGCCACCATTATTATTAAAATTAAATGAAAGACCATTGACAGAAAATTTACAATGGATTGGTGTCAGTTACGGTTTAACTGAAAAATTACATCGTTTCTGGAAAAAATCGGGATTTGTACCAGTTTACCTCCGTCAAACTAGTAATGAATTAACTGGTGAACATACCTGTATTATGTTAAGAAGTTTAACAAATAATAATGAATCAAGTGAAATTAAGATTCAAAATGAAAGTTGGATTAATGATTTCTCAAGTGATTTTCATCGTCGTATCATTGAATTATTAGGATACAAGTTCAAAGACTTTGATTCTAAATTAGTGCTCTCTATCTTAGATGCCGCCCAACGTGGAATGGGTAAGGAAAACTCTCGCATGAATATACCAAAAATTAATTGTCGTTCCGAATTACTTCGTAACTTCTCTTCACACGATTTAAAGCGTTTAAAGAGTTACGTTAATAATATGCTTGATTATCATGCTATTCTTGATTTAGTTCCAACCATTAGTCATAATTATTTCCTTAATCAATTAAGTGATACCGAGAATGGTAATAAGAATTCTGAAAA
This sequence comes from Neocallimastix lanati (nom. inval.), assembly GCA_016946835.1. NCBI lineage: Eukaryota > Fungi > Neocallimastigomycota > Neocallimastigomycetes > Neocallimastigales > Neocallimastigaceae > Neocallimastix > Neocallimastix lanati (nom. inval.). Next base: position 1,549,495 of record JACVTC010000002.1, on the reverse strand, counting down.
AAAATTAGATAAAGTAACTTTATCTGCAGTTCAAGCCTCTATCTTAGCTGGTATTGGTTTACAACATAAGACCATGGAAGATCTTGAAAAGGATTTAAATATTCCAGTCACTCAAATTATGGCTCTTTTCATGAAATCTTTAAGAAAAATTTATCAATTCTATCAAACTGTTGAAGAAAGAGAATTTGAAGAAGATATAAATGTCCAAACTCAAATGAAAAAGGAAGCAATTAAATCTAAATTTAATAAATCCTCAGAAACCAATATTAATGGTAAACGTAATATAGAAGATGAAGAAGCATGGGATCCTACCCAACAAACTTTAGAAGAAGATTTATTGGATGGAGAAGATGAAGCAATGAAACAATTTAAAGAAAAGCAAAAAGAAATTATTAGCAAATTAGATTTAAAACAGTAAAGTTTCTTATTTTTGTATATATATATATATATATATATAAATTTATTTGTTTGTTTATTTAATTTGAATATAATATTATATTTTATAATAGTATTAATATTATTAGTATTGATTTTAATTAGAGAATTAAAAAAAAAAAAAATGATGAACTAAATAAACTAATATTTATATTATTGTTATTATTGTTATTATTTATTTATTTATATAAAAAATATATATATATATATAATTATATAGATATGCTATTGGAGGTAATGAAGAAGATTGGGCAAATGTTAAATTATCAGAAAATGCAAAGGGAGGAATTGTAAATATAAAGAATGCCGATAGTACTAAAAAGAATAAAATAAAGCATGGTGTTGCAGAATCTATATCTGAAAAGTTTAAAAAATCAACTACTAAAAAGAGAAAGTTAAATAGAAAGAGTAGAGCATAAGTTAGCATATTAATTATTTATTAAAAATTATCTTTTTTTTTTTTTTTCTCTCTTTCTTTCTTTCTTTCTTATTTTCTTTTTAATAATATTAAAATTATTTATCATTATTTAAATATTTAGTTCTTTTTTTTTTTTTAATTTATTAATAATACAATTTATATTATTATTATTATTATTATTATTATTATTATTATTATAGTTTTTACTTTTCTTTTATTTTATGAATACTATATTATTTAAATATTTAAAGTTTTTCTTTTTAAAAAAATAATATTAATATTAATATAAATACTAAAAAAATAAATAAACCGTTTATATTTAATAATATTTAATAAAAAAAAATGTATTTATTAGGTTTAAAATTTTGCAATACTTTTTAGATTAAAAATATATATATTATATTATAATTATAAGAATTTTTTTTTTTTTTTAAAAAAAAAAAAAAAATTCTTATAAGTATAAATATTAATAAAGTTATATTAGAATATTAAATTTAATTTATATTTTCTATGATTATTGAAAGAGAAGAAACTTTTCAATATTTTCATGTTTAATATTAATGTTTTTCAAAAAAAATTTATATAGTATTTATTTATTTATTTATTTATTTATTTATTTATTTATTTATTTATTTATTTATTTATTTATTTATTTATTTATTTATTTATTTATTTATTTATTTATTTATTTATTTATTTATTTATTTATTTATTTATTTATTTATTTATTTATTTATTTATTTATTTATTTATTTATTTATTTATTTATTTATTTATTTATTTATTTATTTATTTATTTATTTATTTATTTATTTATTTATTTATTTATTTATTTATTTATCTTATTCATGTTACACAACATAATTTAAAACTAAAATATTCGAAAAATTATTCTTAAATATTTAATTAATTTAATTATCGGTATATATATATATATTATTTATGAAATAATCAATAATTTAATTATTTTTGTTTCAATATTTTTTTTTTTTTTAACAAAAAATTTATATAATGATAAAGTGTATGCTGTAAATTACATAATATTATTTAAATATATCGGAAAAAAGACAATATTGCATTCCATAGTCTAAAACAGAAAAAATATTTAATAATTTTTACTATTTTTGGGAATACTGTATTGATGATTTCAAAAGTCTATAAATAAATTTATTTAATTAGAGTTACTAGAATAATTTTAAACTATAATAGAATAGTATAGTTATTATTATCAATATTTAATATTTTTATTTTTATTATTATTAAAACAAAAAGAAAAAAAAATAAAAAAAAAAAGTAAAAATAATAATCTTTATTATAAATTTTATTATTTGTTAAATTTTTTTAATTTATTATCTTACAATTATATAAAAAAAAAATAAAATAAACATTCAGTACATTTAATTTTGAAGTTTATTAAAAATAATATTGATAACAGCACATTTAAGAAATGATTCATTAAACTTAAAAACAAAAACAAAAACAAAAAATAAAGAATTAAATGAATTTAAAATTTATATATATCTTATAATAAATCTATTAAGTACATATATTTTCATTGTTTACTCATTATTTAAATATTATCATTTTAATTATATATGTAATGTAAGTTTAAAAAAAATTTTTTTAATTTTTTTTTTATATGAAATACTATAATTCCAAGCCAATAAATATAATTATTTTAAATATATATATATATATAATATATACACATGTATATATTTTTATAAATTTAAATTTATATGAAATAAATATTATAGTATAATTTTATCAACACCATTATTGATTATATATTCAATATTAATTCGATTTCATTATTTCTAACAATTCTACATTTACACAGAATTTGATTTAAATATATATAATAAAAAATAATATTTTAATTATTTCGATGAGCTAAACATATTAATTATTCAATAATTAATTCTTTATTTCGTTTTAAGATTTTCTTATTAAAGTTGGATTAAAATATTATATTTAATTATATAAAAAAAAAAAAAAAAAAAAAAAAAAAAAAAAAAAAAAAAAGATATAAAAAATATTATTTATTCTTAAAATAGTTAAGACACATAACATTTATAAATCATTTCCTATATATATAATTAACATATTATACTATTTAGTTTTTCAAAAAGATAAAAATAATTTTATTAATTTTTATATTTTTCATAATTATAAAATTTTATTAAAATTGAAATTATCTATATATTATTTTTTTTTTTTTTCTTTATTTTTTTATAGTATTCTTTTATTAATATCTTTATCTTTTTTTTTTTTTTTTTTTTTTAATTTATGTGGATCCTTTTTAATTTTGTTTTATTAAACTTTATTAAATTTAAAATTAAATTATTAATATAATACTTATAAATATAAATAAATATATATATATTTAATATAAAAGAAAATTGAAATTAATAAAATAATTTAATTTAAAAATTTAAAAATTAAAAAATAAAAAAAATAAAAAAAAAAATTATAAAAAAAAAAATTTAATTCAATATTTTTTTACCAAAGTTTAATTAATTAAATGGCTTTATCACTTTATTTTTATTATTATAATTTTTTTTTTTTTTTATTTCTATTTTCTTTTAAATTTTTTAAACAATTAATATTTTATAGTATATTTATCTGTTTTTGTTTTATTATTTCAAAAGGGAAATTTATTATTGGAAACTACTAATTATTATATATAAATAGGATTATTACAAAAATAAAATACAAATAAAATAAAACATATATAAATATCAATATATATATATATATATTAAATATATGTTATTGAGGATTAAAAAAAATTTTTTTTTATTTGATATGAAATAATTGAAATCCATATTATTCTAATGAATTAAACATTTTTAATGAACTGATATAACAACAACAACAATAATAATAATAAAAATAAAAGAACAAAAAAAATTCTAATTTAAAAAAAAAAAATAGAAAATAAAAAAAAAAAAAAACGGAAGAATGGAAAAGAAATTTTTAATTTATGCATGTATAGGATGTATACTTTTCCTAACAATATTATTATTGTTAATTGCATTTCACAGTAAAAATTATAAATATGATTTAGATCATAAACCTTCAGAATCCTTATTTTCAAAAAAAAGAGATGTTGGAAAAAGTGGGCTCTTTGGTATGGATTATAATAATAATGATAGCGAAGACCTCAATAATTTAGAAATTCAAATTATTGATAGTAATAATATAAGTGAATTTGAAGAAATGGAACGGTATTCCGATATAGAAAACGACCCTGATAAAGTTTTTATGGCTAATTTATGTGAAAAAATGGAATATGATTTGAAAGAAAAAATAAAACAGGGTCATTGTATCTGTTTTAAAGTTCCTTTACGTACTAAAGTCATTAGAGACCATGCACCTTCAACAGATAATTCTGATGAATTAAACTTAAATACAAATGATGGTATGTGAAATAATAGAATGGAGCATTAATAAAAAATAACAATAATAATAATAATAATAAATAAATAATAAAATAAAATAATTATATATTTAAATACATATATATATATATATATATTCAATACTTAACATGATATTAAATAATAATAATAATAATAATAATATATGAATATATAAATTGGAACATAATAAATATATATATATATATATATTTTTATGCTATTAATTAATATTTTATATTTAAGTTTAATTAAACCGTATTAAAAAAATTTTTTTAATATTTAATTATATATAATGATGAAATGAAATATAATTATCTTTATAAATATTTAGTTGTTTTATTAACAAAAATATTTGATGATGGATGGGCTTTTGGCTCAAGAGCTAAAGGAAGATTCCGTGAAGGAGCCTTTCCAATTTGTTGTTTGGAAAATCGCTATGAGTTATTCAAACTTTTGCCTAAAAGAGAAAATTATGATGCTAATTTATTTAATATTGATCGATACTCTTCTATACGTTTATGTAAAAGTAACTATTTAAAAAATGATAAAATAATTATATATATATTATATATCTATCAATTTTTTTTTTTTTTTTTATTTATTATTTTATTTTTTAATTGCTTATTAATATTAATATCATTTTTTTTTTTTTTTTTTTTTTTTTTTACTATTATTATTATAATTTTCATTAATCATAATATAAATAAATTAAATTAAAAAATTATTAAATTATATTTAATTATATAATATTAAAAATAATAATAATAAATAACATTATTTAAAACTTATTTAATAAAAATAGATAGTTTATATCAATATTACTATCATCCAGTAATCAATGCCATGAAATATTTCAATAATAGTAAAAACAAAAAGATGACTATATTAGATGTAGCCCAACTTGAAAAAGAAAATGATATTAGTAACTGTGAAGTAAATGAATATGAAATACTGAATGAAACATATAATAATAAAGGAATTAATGATAAAAATTTAAACACAACCAATAGTGAAAATACTATAAAAATACCAGATTTACCAAAACGTCCACGTCCATTATCTTATGAAGAAAAAGTGCTATCCTTAAGAAGAAGTTTAGAAAGAAGACAAAGGCAAAGAAATATGAAAGATTCCAATCAGACAATTGTTGAATCTGATATTAATTTTGATGATGATAATTACAATAATAATAATAGTAAAAGTCCCAGTATTAAAAATTACATATAAATATATTAAAATGATAAATAAAATAATCAATTTTTATATATATATATATTAATATTTTATAAATTAAATATTACTATTATCATTACTTGTAATATTAATAATTATTAACCTTCAATAATTATTCATACACTTTATACATAAAAAAAAAATATTTAATAATTATATAGATAATTTATTATTAAATTTTAAGTAAATAAATTCTATATTTAATAATTTAACTTTTTAATTTCTAAATTAGTAATAATTAACAGTATTAACTAACACACTTAAATATTTAATATTATATACACAAAATTATATACCTTTAAATTTTTTTTTTACATATATATAATAGTTTATAATATTTTTTAATTATAAATTATATAATTTTTTGTTTTTATTATTAAATTATATATTGTTATTTTATTTTAATTTTTAATTTTATTTATTTATTTATTTATTTATTAATAATATTTATAAATTAAAATAATATTTTTGAATGTTTTTTTTTTTTTTATTTTAATAAATTAATTTATTTTATATATATATATATACTCCTTTTCTTTTCTTTATAAAAAGATATTAATAAATATATAAATAAACGCATATAAAATATATAATTTTCTTTTTCATTCATTTCTTCAAAAAAAAAAAAAAAAAAATTATAATATAATTTTTATTGTGTCAAAAAAAATAGTTTTATGATATTTATATATTAAAAAATTCTAAGTAAAAGGATAATTTATGGTATAAATATGTATTAGTGTAATTAGTATTCGATTTTAAAAATATATATACACTAATTTTTTAAGATTAAAACTAATTCCATATATTTATATATATTATATATATTCTATGTATAAACTAATTAATTATTGTTAAAGGGAAGGAAAAAAATAATAAAAATATATCATAATAAAGATAAATTTTTTTTTTTTTTTTTGATTTAATTTTTATTTTTATTTTTTTCTTTCCTTTTTTTTTTTTTTTTTTTTTATTTATGGAATATTTTGCTTTCTTTATTATTCATTATATAAATATAAATATAAATATTTATATTTATTTTTTTTTTTTTTTGTTTTTGTTTCTTTTTTTTGTTTTTGTTTTTTGCTTTTTATTTTTGTTTTTGTTTTTGCTTTTGATTTATTTTCATTTGATTTGCTTTGTGATGTTTTAATTTTTTTAACATTTTGATTTTTTTTTATTTTCCTTTTTTTTTAATTTTATCTTTTATTAAATTATTGCATCCAAAATATTCAATAATTTGTTTATCAAAAATAATGCTTTAGGATACTTAATAATTTATTTACCATAGTAAAAATTTATTTAATCAATATAGTATTATATTAATTTTAATTATAATAAAAAAAAAAAAAAAAAATAGTAATAAATAAAATATTTTTTTTTTTTTATTTTTTTTTTTTTATTTTATTTTTTGTTTTTGTTTTGTTATTATTCAATCTGACAAATTTATTGGAGTAGCAATTAAAATTTTTTCCAATTTACTACTATTATTAATTGCTTTTTGTATTGAATTAATAGATTTTAGTTTTATATTTTCTGAATTCATAGAATTTAAGGAAGTATTGCTATTATTATTTGAAGGGATTTTATCAGGTTGATATTGATACTGATAAAATTTATCTGTATGAAATTGAGATTGACAAGTGCATGTTTTTGAATCATATTGAATATAATCTTCTACTTTATCTGAATAAAGATTTCTTGTACTTTCTGTGTTGAAAAGAAATGGATTTTTCACTAATTTAATATTGCAACCCCGAGTCAATTCTTTTTTAAAATTATAAAAGTCTGGTATGGAAGCACGAATAAAAAGTACTTGATTACCATCTATATTAAATTCATTACGTAATGCATCAGCATCTTCACGCTGACTAATAACATGACTAACAAAAAGAAATGCTACACCCCAAATAATAAAAATAAACGATCCACCATTAGTATAACTCTCAAATGCAATGATAAATAATTTTCTCCATCTCGAATCATATTCTTTAATAGTCATATCGCTAGTATACGAAAGAACAATATAAGCAACAATTGTACCTATAGCAAATACTATAGATATTTTTAAAAGAAAAACGGAATCACCTCCTTTACAATCAACTTGATAAATTAATTTTAATTATATATCAGAAATTATATTATATTAAAATATATGAAAATAAAAATTTAATGATACTATGTTGATGAAATACATTACATTTTAATTATTTACTTATACATCTAAATTTATTTTTTTTTTTTTTTTTTTTAATTAAATGAAATATTTTAATAATATTTGAAAAAAAAAAAAAAAAATTTTTTTTTTTTATTTTTTTTTTTTTATTTTTACCAAACTGAACTCTATGAAGTGGTATATCTCTTATGTTTGTAAATTCAGCAATTTGCTTTTTTTTCGGTTTTTTTTTATCCATATTTTCTTTATCACAACAATTTCCGTTATCCTTATTATTAATATAATTATTATTTTCAGGTGATGGAATATTTCCTATATTATTCTCATCATTATTATTTATGTGTTGTCGAAGAAAATCCATTATTATTATGGGAAAATATTTATATTATTACTACTGATAATAGTAGTAATATCTATTATTAATTTTTTTTTTTAGTATATTTAAAAAATATTTTTACTTCCAAACACTATTTTTTTCTAATGATATAATATATAATTGTTTTATATATTTTTTGTATTGAAGTAATTATTATGTTCCTTTTTTTTTTTTTTTTTTTTTTAAATTATTTACTATATTAATATCTTCAATCAAACTCTAATTTTATATAATGTTTTTAATCAAAATTATTAATAAAAATAGATAACTGACATATCATATAAAAAGTTAATATTATATTAAAAAAAAAAAAAAAAAAAAAAAAAAAAAAAATTAGTTCATAATAATATAAAAAAATAAAAATATAAAATAAAGGATTAAAGTTGATATTGAAAAAAAAAAAAATTTTTTTAAAAAATAAAAGATAAAAAATAAAAAGATAAAAAATAAAAAGATAAAAAATAGAAAAAAATAAAAAAATAAAAAATAAAAAAATATAAAATATAAAATATAAAAAAAATAAAAAAAAATAAAAATAAAAAAAATATAAAATATAAAAAAAATAAAAAATTAAAAAAATATAAAATATAAAATATAAAAAAAATAAAAAATATAAAAAAATATAAAATATAAAATATAAAAAAAATAAAAAAATAAAAAAATAAAAATAAAAATAAAAAAATAAATAGTAAAAAAATAAAAAATAAAAAAATAAAATAAAATAAAATAAAATAAAATAAAAATAAAATAAAAATAAAAAAAATAAAATAAAAATAAAAATAAAAAATTACTTTTTTATGACAAAAAATATATATATATATATATGTATATTAATAAATATAAAAAAAAAAAAAAAAAAATAGTATTAAATTTTTGATATTTAAAGTTTAAAAATTAAAAAAATTTAAAATTCACATTTTGATTTTATCATTACTTATATAAATAAATTTTTTTAAAAAAATATTGCTTGAAAAAGGTAGTATTATAAAAATATGATAGGAATACTTTATTAACAAAATATTTCAACTGATTTAGTTTTATTTATAGCAATAATTAATGATGAATTGCAACAGTTAACATAAATCCAAACAATTTTTTTTTTAACTTTTACTTTTAACCAAATTAATTTATAATTTATTATGAAATATATTTATTGCATATTAAAAATAATTAAATTAAATATAGAAATTTTAAATATATATAAAAATTTATTATCTCTTTTTATCGTTTATAATTTTATTATATATGGTAGAAAAATTTTTTTTAATCTAGGAAGAGAATACATCTCCAGTGATTTATTAAATAAATAATTCTAATTTTTATATATTACATTTAAAACAAAAAAGAAAAAAAAAAAATAATACATTATATCATTTAAAAATAAAATTAAAATGTATATATAAAAGATTAAGTAAAATATAAAATTTTAAAGGTAGAATTAAATTGTAAATTGAGATTACATTATTACTAAAATTATTTTGATTATTTTGATTATTTTGAATAATAAATATATTTCGGGGTTAGAACAATATAATAATATAGAAATATTTTTTATCTTATATTAAATAAGATCTAAAAAATATATTAATATAATAAACCTATTTGATTATTACTATTAATAATTTTTTTTTAATTGAAATATTTTATAACATAACAATAATATAATATTATTTAATTAATTATTAATTATTATTATTATTATTTTTTTATTTAATTTAATAGTACCGATTTAATAAAAAGGTAATTTTTAAAAAACTAAGTAAAAATATTATTTTTAATATTTAATGATGATTAATAATAATCATAATAATAATAAAAAAGATATTATGGAAATGAAAAAATATTAAAATATATTAATTTTTAAATTCTTTTTTTATTTATATCATTAAAAAATTTAACAATTATTAAAATATTTTACATATTTATTCTACACTGATTGAAATAAATTATTTCATACTGTTTAAAATAAAAAAAAAGATAATTTGAAATACAAAGATTTCAATTACATACTCTAATAAACATTTTATTTACTAACTCTAATTTCTTTATTAAAGCTTTTGATTTAATGCAGATTAACTTTATTATGATTCTTCCTGTCAATATTAACTAGTTTATAATAACGATTAAAATTGAATCCGGCTTTTTAATCAATTATTAATATCTTGTAGACGATCTAAAACTTACTTAGCCTATCATTATTTATAATAATATTTAATTAGAATATATTTTTAGTATATTATTAATAAAGTTAAATAAATAAATTTAAAGAAAAAATTTTTATTGAAGAAAATAATATAAAATGTTTGCTTCAAATACTAAGAAATATATCATTGGCATAAAATATTAAATATAAATATTTAATATGACAATATTTCAACTCTCACGAAGCTTGATATTCAGTTTAGAAAAATTCAAAACGAATTTATTTCAAATTAGAATATCTTATTATTCCATTTTTGTAACACATAATATTTATAGTTCACTGAAATAAAATTTAATTTCCTTTATTCCAAAATGGAATAAAAAAAAATTAAAAATTAATTCATATATGAAAAATATTATACTGACTTAAAAATGGGTTTTTATTATACAAAAATTTCAAAATTCAAAGAAAAAATAAAATAAAGATACTTACAGTTACTTAAGTTTTAACTTAATCATATCTATTTAAACAACAAATTTTAAATATTTATAATTATCATCTTATAAATAGACTTCAACATTTTTACAACAAATAATGGATCTTCAGTATCTAAAGAATGAATTACTATATCAGAAGAATCAATCTTATAAAGTTCATTCCAAATTCATTTTGATAAATTCTTTAATAAAATTAGAACTCCAGTTTCTACAAGAGAAACTATGCTTTGTATTTAATTAAGAAGATTTCTTAATTATATCATAAGTAACAAAGAAGATTAACTGAACGTGAAGCCAATATTTTACACTAAGATAACTTAGTGTAACAATTTTTCTTTGAAAACACTTTTTCTTTGAAATCTTCAAAAAAAATTTTGCATCAAAAGTTCAAACATCTAAAAATCTTTTTATCAACCTAACAATATTTTAGTATCTGACATCTTTTACCTTGATGATACTGAAGATCTTTCTATTAACTTTTTTTTTTTTAAATACCCATCTTTTTATTTATATTTATTTAAATTTAAGTCAAAAAAACATAATAAACATTATTATGAATAAAAATACTTTTTTTAATTCTCTTTATAATAAAGTATTTTCTCTGTTTTTTAATTTAATACACTATTTAAAAATAATGAAATAAATCAATTAGTATGACGTTTTTTATATTTAAGTTTTTTAAAAAAAAAAAATTCTAATATACCCAATCATTTTTTTACTATTAAAAATTTATTGGATCTTAAAGCTTTGATTAATGTATTTTTTTTTTTTTTTTATACTTTAATACAATTAAAAATAATATAAAACTCTTTATTTTCTTTTAAATACAATAACTTTTGTATTTGTATACATAATTATAATTTTTTTTTTTTTTTTTTTTTTTCTATTTTCATTTTTATTTTTATTTTTATTACGAACAATTAAATTATTAATTATTATATATATAATTTTTCTTTTTTTAAATACAATTAAAAAAAAAAAATTTAATTTTTTTAAAATACAATTAATTGGAAAAAAAAAAAGTTTTTATAAAATATTCATACATATGATAAATGTTAGTTCATTAATATTATTATGTGGACGGACTTATCATATAATTATTAGATAATAAAAGTATCATAAGGAAAATTTGGTTTGACAGGAAGTTAATTTTTTTTTTTTTTTTCTTTTGACAAATGCTGCAGTTTATTATGTAAAAAAGTCGAACATTATTAATATAATAAAAAAAATTATCAATATGATATAAATAGTAATAATGTATTACATTTTTAATTATTAAATAAATACTTGTTATTAATAAAATAATATATATTTGAAGTACATGAATTATATTATAATAGATATTATGAAATTTTAATAAAATAAAATAAAGTAATAAAATAGTAAAATAATTAAATAATAGTAAAATAATAAAATAGTAAAATAATAAAATAATAAAATAATAAAATAATAAAATAATAAAATAATAAAATAATAAAATAATAAAATAATAAAATAATAAAATAATAAAATAATAAAATAATAAAATAATAAAATAATAAAATAATAAAATAATAAAATAATAGACATTGCCAATGGTACAGTTCCAGCATGTAAAGAAATATCTTTTTTTTTTTTTTTTTTTTTTGACAGCATGTCCAAAAAATTTCTTCTTCTCAGGAGCTATATTGAAATTTATGGGTGATTGCTTACTCCTTTTTAATATTCCTTATTATTAAGCATTCTTTGATATTTCAAGTATTCGAAATGATTAAATTTTGGATAGTTATAATTCTTATTACTTTCATCATTACAAATATAGTATATCTGTACACTATATTTACACTTAAATAAGTGTAAATATAGTCATTATAAGTCATTATTCAAATATAAATTAATGTCATAAATCAAATTTAAATCTAATGATTTTATAATGTTCGCTATAAGTGGCTTGATTTCTATATATTAATTATAATTACTAAAAAATAAGAATAAATAAATTTTAAAACATAAATTATTTTATATTTATTTTTATATAGTTATTAAATATTTCCTTAAATAATAATTATTAATTTTTTATAATATTAAAACATAAAAATTCATTAAATAGTTTATTTTAATCCTTAAGAACAACTAATTAATTGGTGAATTATAACTAAATAGCATAAAAATAAACCATTTCTCTAAATTAAGAAAATTATGTGAGAAAATTGTTAGATAGTTTTAAATGTATAATCAAGTATAATTATTTTTACTTGAGTAAATATGTGTAATCAAAATAATATAATTAAATAAATAATTAAATAATACTTTAATAAATTTAATAAATTAATCCTAATAATACTTCCTCGAATCAAGTTACCAACTTTGGCCATTAAAAATTCGCACTTACCATGGTTGCTAAAAGATTGCAACTTGAAGAATTTCTTGAAACGTAATATTTAGCATACTTAATTTCAGTTCCAGCATGTAAAGAAATATCTTATATTAGATTAAGCAGCTACTGTAGATGAAGTTATTGAATTATTAAAAAAATATAATATACATTTCACCGTAAATAAGAGTATTCATATTATTATTAGTGATGCCAGTGGAAAAACGGTAGTTGTTGAATATTTCGAAAATGAAATGTTTATAACTGAAACCCGAGTCGTCACTAACCATTATTTAGCAAGTCCGTTAAAAAAGTACAATTTAAATATCTTAGGTAATGATAGATAGAAGATATGAAAAGATTTTAGATAGAATCAGAAAAATACCAAATCAAACTGTCAAAGATGCAAGAAATACTCTTAGATATGGAAATCATGGTGATCAAACTAAATGGTGTATTGTTTATGATCAACTGAATTTAGAAGCCACCTACTTCTTTTAAAAATAATTATGATGTAGGCTATCATGTTAAATTATTTGATAACAATAATAATACCAAAATTCCAGATGATGAAAAAGAAACTCTTGATAATTCTGATGAAGAAATTGATGGCATTTTTAATAATGATGATGATGATTCAGTTATTGAAAAAGTTGATGATACTTCTACTATAATTGCTGAAGAAGCTGAAGATTAAAATAAGTTAATTTACAAAAAATAATCTTTTAAAGTAATCTATTTAAAAAATTCAATAGTAATAATGTAACTAATTATAACTAATCATAATTATAATTATTATTATAATTATAATTATAAAAATATATATAACAACTACAATAATATTATCTATTAAAAAAAAATTCAATAATAATAATAATAATATATCTAATTATAACTAATTATAATTATAATAATAAATATAACATCTACAATAATAATAATAGCTATTAAAAAAAATAATAATAATAATTCGAAATTCAAATAATAATATTAATAATAATAAAATATGCTAAAAGTATGTAGTATAATAAAATAAAAAATTAAATAAAGAAAAAAAAGTTATAAACCAAAGACACAAAATGAATTCTTTTTTTTTTTTTTTTTTTTTAAAATAAAAATTAATAAATTAAAACTTTTATAATAGTTTATTTTTTTTTTAAAAGAATAAAAAAGTTTTTGTTTTATTAGATAAAAATTAATATTATCCATTAAAATATAATATATAAAGTATTTATAAATATTTATTATTAATTCATCTAATAAAATGTTGTATTTATTTAGGTATACCTTTTGATAAAAGTTTATTGTTGAACCCTATTTTAAATTACTTAACACCACTAAAGTTTCAAAGCTCTTTTTTCTGTTAGTAAATTTTGACTCAAGTTAATAATATTTTAATAAATGGAAAGATTCAAATTGTATTATTTCCTATTTAGTTAATAATATTCCAAAGTCTAGAAAATATACATAGACGAAAGAAAGTAGAACTCTTAAACGTAAACTAGAGAAAAGAGGTAATAACGATAAAAAAAAATCAAGGATTTTTATTGGAATAGAGATATGAAAATCAATTCTATTAAAGCTGAATTTTATGACAAAAACAGATTCGAAGAAACATTAAATTTTATAAAACTTTGTTATGAATATCCTGATCTTTCATATGATTTCTATTGGCTATTGAGAGTACGAAGCCGATATAGATTATATGCTAGAATTGCTAAAGCTGCAAAAATAATAGATCAAGTGTGTCCTAATTTTTGTCCCGGTTGTAAAAGTAATAAAAGCAATGGATAAGGCATTGATTAATTGATTGTCCATTTTTCAATCATATTCTTAATAAAGTCAATGATAAAATTTTATTTTTATATAACGCTTTTAACCGTGGCAACCTAACAAATGATATCGTTAATAATAATGATAATAATAGTAACAGTAATAATAGTAATAGTAATAATAGTTATAATAATAATAGTTATAGTAATAATAGTTATAATATTATTAGTAATAGTATTATTAGAAATGTTAGTAATAGTATTGAAAATAATGTGTATGTTGATCCTAGTGTGTGTGAAAAAGTGATTAATTTCCTTCTTGGGGGAAGAAGTATTAGTAACAGTAAAAGGGAATGGTTAACAAGGTAAGAAGATGATATTTTATGTAGATGTATATCACGTGAATGTATAAAATATTTATAAGGATTTGTTGAAATAAATTATACAACATGAAATTAACATATTTACTAATTTACATAAAAAAAAAAAAAAAATTAAATAAAAAGCCTTCTATCTTTAATAATAATAATAATAATAATAATAATAATAATAATAATAATAATAATAATAAGAATAAGAATAAGAAAAATAAATATATTTAAAAGAAGGATAATGGAAATTATTGTCACATATTCAAGGTGAATGGACATTCCACAAAAAGAATATTATTTTAATCTCCAAAACAAAGAAAATAATATTAAAAATCAAAATAATAACAGCAAAGGGAAAGCAAAGCCAACAACATGAGAAGAAATCATTAAATCATTTAGTATATTCAAGAAATTATCGTATTTATAATAATAAAGCTACTTTTAAGATACATGAGAAGTGAAGATTACTTTGATAATACCAGCAATTATGATGAAAGCTTTGATTATGAAGATACTAGTATGCTAAAACACACATGATTGATAGCAGTTTTTAAAATATCCAAATTCAACCCTATTTGCAAGCATAAATTTGTATAAATTCTATATTGCTAACATATATTATAATAAACGGTCCAATCTGTATTTTGTATTTGAATGCCAATTTATGCTAAAACTAGCATAAAACATATGTGTGCGATTAACTAAACCTGATATATATTTTGATTAGTTTTGGTAGTTTTAGGCATTCAAATACATTAATGCATATCTAGCATAATATTGATATAAATGATATGGTTTTGATTGATTGTATTTGTATGACATTTGAACATTAAACTATCATAAATATATATATGTTTTCGATGGTTTGAATTGACACTGTTTTAAACTATATAGAGTACTAATATATCAGAGAAAACAAAATAATTAAAAATATAAAGAGAAAAGTATAAATTTCTTGGAGGTTACACCAAATAATACTAAACATATTTGTGATTTTGAAAATAAAAATAATAAATCAATTGATTATATTAATCATAATAAAGAAATAATGGATGATGTTACATAGTTTTATGATATAGGTGCTGGCGAACATGTAACAAATGATAAATCTTTACATTTTAACTTCAAATAGGAATCAATAAAATTGTGTTGTGTAAATGGTTCAATTTGCCATTTTGAAGGATATGGAATTTACAAATATTTCTTTCATAAATTAAATAATATATTATGCAAAAAAAAAAAAAAAATTGGAAAGTTGGCTTTCCAAGATTATAACATTACGTCTTCTCATTAATCATTAAAAGTGAAATATTATTGCTTATCTAATTAGGTACAAAAGAATTCCCAAAAAATAAAAAATAAAAAATAAAAAATGTTTTATATCATTTCATATCTGTAATATTAATTGTCTTAATCACACCGAAATTACATCTATAAAAATAAAAATAAAAATAGAAAGTAAAAATATTTATATATAACTAAAAAAAAAAAAAAAAAAAAAAAAAAAAAAAAAAAAAAATTAAAAATTACATTATAATAAGATGATTAAACATATATAATAAAAACTAAAAAAAAAAAAAAATAAATATAAAAATAAATAAATATAATAAAAAAGTATTTTTTTTAAAAAATAAAAAAAAAAAAAAAAAAAAAAAAAAGAAAGAAATAAAAATAATATTATAATATCTATTTAATAATATAATAATTTATTATTATTTTTTTATATGCTTTTTTTGTTTGTTTGTTTATTTGTTTGTTAAAGTTTTTGTTTTCTTTTACTAAAATTATTATATATATATATATAAATTATTTTATAATTTTTTTTTATATATAATTTTTATTATTATTATTATTATTATTAATTCTTAATTCATTTACAATACTGTTTATATAGTTCTATTCTCTTTTTTTTTTTTTTTTTTTTTTTTTTTTTTTTTTTTTTTTTTTTTTAATAAATTATTTAATCAGAAAGTGGAATACCAGCATATTCTTCTAAACCGAGAGCTAAGTTAATGTTCTATATTAAAAATTTTAATAAAATAAAAATAAAATAAAAAAAAAAAAGATTATAATAAAATAATTAAAAAATAATAAAAAAAATAATGAATTAGTTATAAGTTAATATTTTTAATATATATATTCATAAATTTCTAAATATTAAATAAATAAATAGGAATCTATATCTATGTATATATATATATTGATCTATGTCTTATTTATATCTAACATTTATATTTATATCCAATATCTATATATATATATATATATATTTTTTGACAAATTTCAATATATTTATATTTATATTCCTTTACATTTATATATATATATATATATTTAAAATAACAATAATAATAATAAAGAAAAAAAAAAACTTACTTGAAGAGCTTGAGTAGCAGCACCCTTAAGTAAATTATCGATACATCCAACCATAACAACACGCTTACCAGAGGAATGAACCTTGAAGGCACCAATATCAACATGATGCTTACCAGAAATGTGCTTAACTTCTGGAATCTTACCAACATCAAAGACATGAACTAACTTATCATTCTTATACTTGTTAACATAAATTTCATGAATATCCTTATCGGTCATTTTAATGTTTAATGGAATGTTAATGGTTAAAGCAATACCTTGGAAGAATTGACCAACATGTGGCATAAAGGAAACTGGAGTCTTTAATTGATAGGAAATTTCTCTTTCATGAATATGATCAGTAAGAGCGTATGGAATGAGATTGTTGTTAAGGTTGTTAACATCATTCTTTGGAGATGGCTTAGTACCAGCACCACTGTAACCAGAAACACCAAAGATGGATGGTTGTCCACCAATGTATGGAAGAAGTGGAGCAATGGATAATTGAGAACCGGTGGCGTAACAACCTGGGTTAGAAATTAAACGAGTACGTCTAATCTTATCACGACCAACTAATTCTGGAAGACCGTATTGCCAAGTTTCATTGAATCTAGCATCAGCACTTAAATCTAAAATTAAAGGTCTTTCGTTCTTTGGAACGGTCATTACACTTTCAACGAATGGCTTACAAACATTGTTTGGAAGAGCCATAATCCAACAGTCCACATCTTTCTTTTGTGCGAGTTCCTTTGGAGCAAGGTTAACGTAACGAAGTTCAGATTTTTTGTAGTATTCACAAACTTTACCGTTTAATTCACGAGAACTAATGTAAGCTAATTCAATATTTGGGTGACCATTAATTAACTTAATAAGTTCACGACCAGTGTAACCTCTAGCACCAATTAAACCAATTCTTTTTGTCTTAGCAGAGGTAGAGTAGGAACGAGCACCAGATGGAACCTTAGATTGAGTTTGAGCTGGAGTTGGAGTAGTAGTCTTGGCATTAGTAGAGTACTTACGAATACCAGAGGAGAAGCCAATGGTAGACTTAGTAGTGTTAGCAGCAGCTGAATTCTTTTGAGTTTCCTTGAATTGATTGATAATAGATTCAACCTTTTCAACATTCTTAATACCATACCAGAATAAGATTCTACCGTTTAAGCTGTAGCTACCTTGGCATCTTTCAAAGTACCAGGATTTGTTTGGATCATCTTGGTAGCAAGCCCAAACTAAGGTTGGGTTATCCTTCTTAATGATGTTCCAAATGTTTTCGGTGACATTATTAAGAACAGCAGATTCGGAAGCAACTAATTCTTCTAAGATTGGGTATTCACCAACGTTAGAAACGACGGCAAAAACTTCATAGGCTTCATCACCGTACATGACAGCCTTCTTCTTTTGGAGACCGCTAAGGTAATTAGCAACACTGTTAGTACCATCGGCCATTTCTGGGTTGTTTGAAAGGAGAAGTTCACGGAGACGGTCAACATCTAACTTGGTAATATCGGTTTCCTTGAAGATCTTGTGACCACGTCTAATTAAAGTACCGGCACCGCTGTGAGTGAAGAGTTCCTTATGTAAGTGATCAGCAGAAATGATAGAGACAGAGGAAGATCTTGGAAGGTGAATTAAGAGTTCTCTAATTTCTTGAATCTTTAACTTAGTACCCTTAGTAACCCATGGTTGTTTCATAAGATCATCGTATTCTTCATCAAGGTTAATGACATCAATCTTCTTACCCTTGTCATCGAAAAGACCACCCTTATCGTTGATATAGACGATCTTTAATGGCTCAAGAACTCTAGCTAATTCACCGGCAGCAGTATCAGCATTAACATTTAAAATTTGACCAGATGGAGTTTCGGCTAAACTAGTTAAGATAGGAAGAGCACCAGCTCTAATACTAGATTCAATAAGTTCTCTGTTAACTTGAGTAACCTTACCGACGAATTGGTATTTTTCCTTGTTCAAATATTCAGCAGTGAAGACACCACCGTTAATTGGTCTAGCCTTAGTACCTAAACGTTCTAAAGCTTCAACTAACTTTAAGTTTTCGTTTTGGAAAACCTTACGAGCAATTTCAAGAGTTTGAGCGTCAGTAACACGTAAACCATCTTCATAATGTGCCTTAATACCAGCATTCTTAAGAATACTGTTTAATTGTGGACCAGCACCATGAACAACAATTGGATATAAACCGACCTTGTTTAAGAAAACAAGAGCAGAAGCAAGAGTATCTAATTCATCAGATAAGACAGCACCACCAACCTTAATAACGGCGAACTTTTGAGATTCAACACTGGAGAAGTGGCGTAAGTATTGTTCAACTTCTTTACGAGAACCAATATTGTATAATAATTTGACAATAGTTTCCTTTTTATTTTTAATAATTCATTAAAAATACATACAAGTATAAATATTATTTCAAAAGATACAAATTATATAAATAATTATATATTAAAATAAAATTAATATTTTATAATTAAATATTAATAATTTTTAATAAAACAACAATACAAAAAATAATTGCAACACTATTAAAAATACTACTGAAATAAAATTTTTATTCATTTACACTATATATATCTATATATTTAAAACTTTATCATAAATTATATAAATTATGAAAAAATATTAATAATTATAAAAAGAAAGAGATGTAAAGATTAAAAATAACTAAAATTAAATATAACAAAATAAAATAAAATAAAATAAAATATTATACATATAATAAAAAAAAAAAAAATCTTTTTCACATCTATAATCAATAGTAGAATATGACATATACCTTTTCAGAAGAATCTGGCTTACCATAGTTAGCCTTGGATTCGTAATCTCTCTTTAAACTTAAAGTATTAGTCTTTTTATTTAAAGTTGAAAGTCTCTTTAATTGAGTAATAGATTGTGAAGCAAATAAACTAGATCCAGTGGTCTTAGCAACATTAGTCAACAAAGACTTGGAATAAGATTTTAATGAATTATTAAATAAAGATTGCATTTTTTTTTTTTTTTTTTTTTTTTTTTACTATATATATGATATTATTTGGTAAAATAAAATCGATTTCATAGTTATATGAAATTATAATATATATATATAAATATATAAATTAATTATTATGCATAAATAATAATCAGAAAAAATATAAAATTAAAAAAAATAATTGATTAAATATTAAATTAAATATATATATAAAATTTAAATATTGATAAAGCTTTTATGAATAAAATAAATGTATAAAAATGATATTTACTATTATATATATATTTTTAAGATTTAACTATATAAATAAAAAAAGATTGATAATTCCCAACAACTTATTTACTATTAATTTATTATTAAATAATTTTTATTTAATAATTCATTAATATTCCCTTTTTTTTTTATTTTTTTTTTTTTTTATTTTATAAAAAACCCTAAAAGTGAAGAAGAAGAAAAAAAAAAAGAAAAAGAAAAAAAAAATTTTCAGTACAAAATTTGCAGTATTATAAAAAAATTTTTTTATATATAATTACATTAATATTAAAATTAAATAATAATAAATAATAAATAATAAATAGTTAAATAATAAATAATTGAATAATAATTAAATAATAAATAATTGAATAATAATTAAATAATTAAATAATAATTAATAAATAATAAATAAATAAATAATAAATAATTAAATAATAAATAATAAATAAGTAATAATAAAAATAATTGAATAATAAATAATTAAATAAATAATTAAATAATAAATAAATAAATAATCAAATAATAAATAAATGAATAATAATAAACTGATGAATTAAATAATAAATAACTGAATAATTAATAAAAAAATAGAAACTTGGAAAAATGGTTATTTTAATTTTTAGATTTTTTTAATCTCTAATTAAATTGAAGATTTTATTTATCTATTTTTTTTTTTTTTTTCATTTTCATTTTCATTTCAATTTATTATAATTTAAACTTTTTGGTATTAAATTTTTTTTATCAATTGATTTTACATAATAAATAATAAAATATAAAAAATAATAGATTATGGATTAAATATGTTATATAACAATTAAAAAAAAAAAAAAAAGATAAAATAAAAACAATAATTATTTTATTATTTTATTATTTCTATTCAATTATTATTTTTAAGTATTTAATCATAATGAAATGATATATTATAAAGTACCTTTTATCAAATAGTATATAGTACTAAAATAATAATCTATAACAATCTGCTATATAAATAATAATTTAATTGTTATAGATTATTATTTAATTGTTATAGATTATTATTTAATTATTATATAGTTATTATTAACTATATAATATATATATATTTTTAAAATATTCGAAAAAAACTCCAACCAATCATACTTCGAGATTCCTTAAATATAATTTATCCAAAAAAGATAAAAAAAAAAAAATTAAAACTAATAAGCGATCTTATTTTTTTTTTAGAATAGAAATAGATGTGCATTTTCTAATTTTTTTTTTAGAGTTTTTGATTTATTGATTGAACTTTTTTTAATTGTTATAAATAGAATAAAAAGTCATTTATTAATATTTACAAAAAAAAAAAAAATGAAAAAAAAAAAATAAAAATATTTATTTAAAAAAAAAAAGTAAAAACGATAAAATTTAAAAAAATATATATATACATTATTACTTAAATTATTACTTAATTATTATGATTAAAAGTAATTTTTTTGTATTTTTTTTTATTAATTTATGCTTAAATTTAATTGGTTAAGCAAAAAATTTTTTTTTTTTCATTTATCAATATCATTTAAACATTTTAATGGTTATTTCAATTCCATGTTTTAATTTTATTTAATTTATTTATTTATTTTAATTAGTTATTTATTTAATTTATATTTTTCATTTATTTATTTATTTCTACTCTATAGTAAATAAATTTTATATTAATAATAAAGTTAATTAAACTTTTATTAAAATCATAGATTTATGTAATTTATGCATAAAAACCCATGAAATTATCCCCATTTTATTTTTATTGATTAATATAAGGTTATATAGAGTTTGATAAGCCTTTTTTTTTTATATATATATATAAACTTAAACAATATTTCTTTTATTATTATTATTATTATTATTTATTATTATTATTTATTATTATTATTTATTATTATTATTATTTATTATTATTATTTATTATTATTATTTATTATTATTATTATTTATTATTATTATTTATTATTATTTGTTATTATTTATTATTATTATTTATTATTATTTGTTATTATTTATTATTATTATTTATTATTATTATTTATTATTATTTGTTATTATTTATTATTATTATTTATTATTATTATTTATTATTATTATTATTTATTATTATTATTTATTATTATTATTCTTTAAATAAAATAGTATTTATTTTAACTAAATAAAACAATAATAAATTTTTTTTTTATACACTGAAGACTTTTGTCTCCCCCAATTGTTAATATGGGTGTATGTTTTATTGCCATACCGGTACGGCGTCAACGCTCGCATAAAATAATAATAAAAATGAAAGATACTTTCTTTTATTTTTTATATTTTAATTTTTTAACGCATAAAAGTAATTTTTTAATTAATAAATAAATAATATATATATAAATGATGATGGTATGGTGTAACATAAATAAAAAGATTTATTTAAATCCATAAAATCTAACCCTATATCCAAAAAACTAAAAAAAAACTAAAATTATTTATACATTGTTATACATTATTATACGTATACATAATACCAAAATTGTAAATTTATTATTAAAAAGTCCATGATTTGTATTACATAATTATAAAACCTAATTTACTTTTATATCTTTATATTGTGGCTTATATACATATAATAGATATAATAGGAATGAATGTAAATTTCACATAATATTTCATTATTTTAACATTCTCCCCCTCCCTCCTCTATATAGGCCTTCTTCCAACAAATATCAAAGGTCTTTTTATTTTTATAATTCCTCTAATTTCTATAATAAAAGAATAAAAATAAATAAGTCAATTTTTACTACTTTGTTTATTTTTTTTAGATTTCTATTATATTTTTTCTTATCTTAAATATTTATATATTAGAATATTACTTTATGTAAATGTGTATTTTTTTTTCTCATCATTTATTATTTAATTTGATAATTCTTTGGTTTCAAAATCAGTAAAATGTTATAAAGTATCTCTAAATTTATTTTAGGATTTCTTCTAATATCTATTAAAAAGTTTTAAACTTTTTATTCTTTTTTTTTTTTTTTCAAGCTTTAAAATAAATATTATACATCCTTAAAGTTGATCAATAATAATAATGAGATAAGTCCCCTCCCTAAATTTGACATAATGATAAACTATATATATATACTATATACATATTTTTTTTTTATATTTTATTTTTCAAAATATAAAATTGTATTTTGTTGATTGCTTCATTCATAAAGAAATACTTTTTAAGAGCCAACAATGGCAACAACTCTTTATCTGTTAAAAGTCAGGTTCAATAATAGTGAAAAAATCACAATTTTTTTTTTTTTTAATTAAAGTTATTGAGACTTTTATCTCTTAATTTGTTAAAAAGTTAAATCATTTAAATTGTTATAATTATGACAACTATATGACTATATTTTATAGTAAAAAGTTGAATGATATCATATATTTTAGTACAGGTTAATAATATTTTTCATCTCTAAAATGTGGCTTAAATTTTAATATATATATAAATTGTTTCAATACATTATATTTCATATATATTATAACATTTATATACATAAAAGCCATATATATTTGAGTTATTTTTTTTTTTTTTTTTTTTTTTTTTTTTTTTTTATATATATATATATATATATATTTATTTTATTTTTAATAAATAATATTAATATAATATTAAAAAAAAAAGAAAAATATTTAAAATATTTTTACCTTCTTGGAACGGACTGAACATAATAGATAATCAATA
>JACVTC010000002.1:1387500-1520000 GCA_016946835.1 Neocallimastix lanati (nom. inval.) | reverse complement strand
CTTCACCACAACATGGGCAGGACTTTGGACAATCTTCTGAAACTCTACCCATTCTAATAGCAATAGTAGTATTGTATTTATAACCACAGCGTAAACGTATAATCCACGAAAATCCTAAGTTGAATTGGGGATATTTTAAGCTAAGCATTATTATAGCTTTATTGTTTGAGAACTTGTTACTATCGTAGTTTTGACCTTTAATACCTTGAAATCTGGAAACTGATTTCCAGTAACGTTCTATAATATCGTCATATTTTACACATTTATATTTTTTGATTTTTTTATATAGTGTTCTAGATTCTTTAGTCCAGGAATAATAAGGCATTTTGGGAATAGATTTAATAAGATCCTTTATGATACAGTTTGATTTACTCCATTTTGCAAATGATTTAATCTGTAAGGCTGCGCAGATACCAGCAATAGGAGGGATGCTTAGATCTCGAGATAAAGCATAAGTACTCATTGTTGAATTATGTCTAATATAGTCATTGTTTTCTGTATTTGTTTTACCATTTTTAGAGAAGGAACCGATACACCAAAATAGACCAGTATTAATTAATGTTTGAATTCTAGCCGTTCTAGATTTGTTTGAACCAAGTAAAGGAGAATAATAAATTACTTTACTAATAACAAAGGATTGAAGAACTTTTTTCTTGTATACAATAGGAATAAGTTTATTTGAAAAGAAACGTGTAAATGAAAGAAGGGATTTTCTAACTTTAAAATGCATGTGAGATATAATGTGTTCTAGTAGGAGATCATCTGAAAAAGGAATACCAAGATAGACATAACTAGAAACTTTAGGAATATCATTCTTTCCTAAATAGAAGGTTGGATCACTATAGTTTGGAGGAGGTTGGAAGTTCATTGGTTTTATAACCATAGTTGCACACTTTTCAATACCAAAAGTCATTTCATTTAAATTAGCCCATTTATGTACCTTTTTTAATAATTTTTCTAAATTTTTTGCACTTGGAGCAATGAGAACAACATCATCAGCAAAGAGTCCACCACAACACTTTTTTCTTCCAACATTAACACCATACTTTTCACAGTCATTTAGTATATCATTGATGAATAAATTGAATAAGATTGGAGATAAAGGACAACCTTGACGAACACCTCTTTTAATAGGAAATTCATTTGATAACATTGAAGCAAATCGAGCACGTGCTTTAGATGAAGTATATAAATTACAAAGAAAATCAAAACATTTACCGCGTACTCCATAGTGATATAATTTAGTAAGAATGTTAAAAATAGGAACTGAATCATAAGCTTTTTTAAGATCTAAAAAAGCTAAATATGTGAATTTTCCTTGGAATTTTCTTCTTTGACAAATTTCTCTAACGGAAATGAATAAACTAATGCATTCTTCGCGGTTGCGAAATCCAAATTGTTCAGGTCTAATGAAATTGTGTGAGAGTGCGTAAATAGATATTCTATCTGTTATAATTTTTGAAATGATTTTTAGTCCAACGTTAATGAGAGAAATACCTCGATAATTACTACAATCTGATAGGTCACCCTTCTTAGGAATTGATACAATAGAAGCTGAGTTCCATTTTTTAGGAAATGACCCATTCCATATTTTATTAAATATCAATTTTAGACACTTTCCAGCAGCAGGATGTGATTCTAGTAATTCTTCGTTACAAAAAAGAGCTTTGTAGAATTCAATCGGAATACCATCGGGGCCGGGTGCTTTGTTATTTTTCATCGATGAAATAGTTTTTTTAATATCTTCAATCGTAATAGGACCATTTATATTCCAGGTAGTGGATCTAAGACTAATATTCCTTAAAGCATGATTCCAGTAATTACGATTAAGGCTGTGACCTGAGGGATCCGAAGCAAGATCTTTATAATATTCAGCCCATCTATCTAATTGCTTTGAAGGAGAGATAATATCTTGACCAAACTTAGATTTAATGCAAGTAAGGGAGGTAGATGAATATGATGGTTTAGCCATTTTCTTTAAACATCTCCAACCATTTTTGAAATCTTTATTCAAAAAATAATTACCTATTTTTACTATATTAGCCTTAAATCTAGCAGAACGAAATTTACTCTTAGTTTTCTTGATTAATTTGCAAAGTTTTTCATATTTATTAAATTGTTCAAGGTAATTATCAACATTTTCACAATTAAAGTAAGGCTTAATATTCCGAAATGCAATATGTTTTTCATGAGATAGTTTTTTAATGTAATAAGGACAATGAAAAGCAGAGCCCTTTAAATTTGTTGGAATAAAAGCCTTAATATCTTTCCCGATATTATTTGCTGTATTGATAAATTTTTCTACCATTTCATCAGCCGTAAGCGAATTGTAATGAGAATCAAGTTCATTTTCTAGGATTGAAAAATAATTATGTGATAAAATATCTGAATTTTTTGTTTTACAAATATGAGTTGACCATTTAGAAACTTTAGTAGGCCTTATAAAACCATCGGAGAGAACTTTGTTGCATGAAAGTAAAATAGGTTTATGATCAGAAATACCATAAAACGAAGTACAAACCGAGGTTTTATTAATATGGGATGCCAAAGCCTCATTATAGATGACATGATCAATGCAAGATGATCTAGTACCTTTAGCATATGTAAATTGATTACCATATAAAGGAGCAATATACCAATTAGGAAAATTATTTGAAATGTATGTTTTGATCTTCTTTAATGACATGTTAAAGTCACCAACTAGGACAGCCGGAACATTTTTTCTATTGTGAAAACGTAACCATTGAGAGAGTTCATCAAAAGCAACTAGTCTTGCTTCCTTCCATTTGCTTTGAGGGAAGTAGATATTACCAATAGTACATTTTTGATTCCAAAAAGAAGTAATATTAACTGAAATGATATATTTGTATAAAAACGGTTCTTGGAAGAAAGAGCACGAAGAATGAACACCAATAAAGAGTCCTCTCATACCAGGGGTTTTAGGATTAGCTTTAAGGAAAACTGAGTTGTAATATGGAATTAAAGGTGATGAAACATCTTTTGGTAGATATTTACTTTTTCCAGTTTCTTGTAGACAGATACATATAGGTTTAAAAGTAGAGTTGAGATACAAAATACTATCTCGCTTTTCAGTATTCCAACCGTTAATATTCCAACTAACACAGAGATTAAAGAAAGAAGAATTTGAATTTAGATGGCTAGAGAAAAAATCTTTTGCCATAGGATTAAGTTCAACATCAATGTTTTTAGATTTCCTCGACTTGTTCATTTGATTCAGTTTATTACACAAGGACCAGGTAATTTTAGCTGTTTCAGGAATTTCATCTCTTAAGAAATTTAAAACATAGAAAAAGATGAGATCATTTTTGTATTTATTAACCCTAATAATGAAGTATGAGCCATACCTTGGAGAAAAAAGTTTTTTAACATATGGAATAATTTCATTGTAGTAAGGGATCTTACTAATAACTTGTGCCATTAGTTTTCTAGG
Organism: Neocallimastix lanati (nom. inval.); assembly: GCA_016946835.1. Classification (NCBI taxonomy): domain Eukaryota; kingdom Fungi; phylum Neocallimastigomycota; class Neocallimastigomycetes; order Neocallimastigales; family Neocallimastigaceae; genus Neocallimastix; species Neocallimastix lanati (nom. inval.). The sequence continues at coordinate 1,516,549 of JACVTC010000002.1, read as the reverse complement.
GGACCAAGAATTAAGGTCATGAATGAAAATAAGGCTATAATTATTCATATGATTTCCGAAGCAGTAGAAACCACGATGGAAGGGAGTAGTGTTAACAGAACTAGAAGCATCCATGTTTAGAGTTAGTTGAGAAAAGAACTGACTTAATTTCTATTTAAAATGAATTGATTATAAGGATTGAATACCAAAGAATTATATATAAAATATTTAACATTTAAGTTTACTGAATATAAGAGTTAATAGTTTCACATGAATTGTATTTCCTAAGATATATTTAAAAAACAATGTTAGTGGAAAAATTATTTATTCAATAAAATAATGTAAAATAGTAAATTTAATTTATTTTTTTTTTTTTTTTATATGTTAAAATATTGTAAAAGGATATGAAAATTAAAAAAACCTAAAGTAAAAAATTAATATAGAGATATAAAATAACATATATAACGATAAAAAAGTATATATATATATATAAAAAGTATAGAAAAAATATAGAAAAAATTTAAAAAATATAAGAAAAAAACAAAAACAATATTGTTAGTAGTATAGTGTAAAAAATTCTTTTGATTGAATAATTGATTTAAAAAGCTACAGTTATGTTTTATATAAAAAGATTGAAATTGCATATAAGATTGAAAAATAATTAAGATTTTATTATTATACTAATTGCTGAATCCCCTCAGAAACCATACAGCTTAGGTTCCATCATTGGGGATATATAAAGTACTATAACTACATAACCATTCATAAAATAAAAATAAAAATTAAAATAAAAAAAAATTATATAACATTATAGTACTAGGCATGAATACTTCATATATGAAGTATAATAATAAATATTAACATAAAAAAAAAAAAACTATAATTATAATTATAATAATAAAGTAAAAATAAAAAATAAAAAATAAAAAAGTATTACAGGAAGAAACTATACACTTTTTTTTTATTATTATTATATATATATTCATATTTTACTTATTTATTTTAAAAATATATATTTATATACATATATATATATTTTTTATATTTACAATGTTTAATATATCTTTTTTTTTTTTTTTTTTTTTTTTTTTAAGCTAAAATTATATATATATTATTTATAAATAATATTTTTTTTTTTTTTTTTGAATAAAATAATAAAATAAAATGGTATCACGATAAAAAAAAAAAAAAATTAATAATATAACCAGTAATAATTATGTAGGATATTAAAATAGAAAAAAAAAATAAAAATAAAAAATGTAAAATAATAATGTATGATAATATATATATATATTTTTGTTATGTTATGTTATATATGTATGGTGAATAATAAAGATATGTTTAATATGTTTATAATGTATGACGAAATAGTAATTTTTTTTTTTTTTTAAAAAAAATATATATATATATATATATATTTATTTATATAAATAGATAAAGAAAAATAAAAAAAATAAAAAATAAAAAATAGTAATTTAAAATATTTATAAAATAAAAAAAAAATATATTCCAATTTCATAAAATAAAAAAAAAAAGGAGAGAAAGATAAAATATAATATATATATATATATTTCATCCACCTTTATGATTTCCTTTTTTTTTTTTTTTTTTTTTTTTTTTTTTTTTTTCTCATCCAACCTCAATGACCTTCCTTTTTTTTTTTTTTTTTTTTTTTTTTTTTTTTTTTTTTTCTCATCCAACCTCAATGACCTTCCTTTTTTTTTTTTTTTTTTTTTTTTTTTTTTTTCTCATCCAACCTCAATGACCTTCCTTTTTTTTTTTTTTTTTTTTTTTATTAATATTATTATTCTAATTTGAATAATTTAATCTTTTCTTATTCTTATATAAACTGATACTATTATTTATTGTGGTACGATGGGTAAGAAAACTTATGGTACTTCTGGTACTTCTATTGGAATGTGTTGTCTTATTACTACCGTAAACCCCATTACAACCATAATAATGACCAGAAGTTTGAGTGGTATGACTTTCTTGACTACTCATGGTATTCACTGTGGAATAGGAATTGTTAGTTCCATTGGTGTTTGCATGATGGTGAGAATTTCTTTCATAATATTCTTCAATATCTGAATTAATAATTCCCTGAGTTTGTTCTTGATTATTATTGGGTATGGTGGTTAAGGGATGCATTCCAAGTAATCTTCGGTAACCTTGTTGAGCATTTTTTAAATCTTCAAAACTTGGTGCTCTCTTCCTATGGACATTCTTATTTAAAGAATTAATACAATTATGATTATAATCCTTAATACTATAAATATTATAAGAAATATCACGAGCATCTTCATTATATTTTTTTTGAATAATTTCAATTGTTTTCTTATATTCATTATAATTATTTTCTTTAATCATAGCACTTAATAAAGAAGATTTATTTAATTTACTTTTTAAAGTGGGTGTTGATATTTTTTTAAATAAATCATCTTCATCTTCTTCCTCTTCCTCATCTTTCTTTGTATTTTCTTTAATATCTTTTTCATTCATTTCTTTTACTGGTATCTCATCTTGATAATCATCTACATCATCTAAATCATCTAAATCATCATCAAAATCTTCATCATCATCATCTGTATAATAAAAATCATCATCCTCATCATCCTCATAATCATCCCCATCATCTTCATAATTATCATCATTAACATTAGTTGATTCGTTTTTCAATTGTTGTACCTGTGATTGAACTTGTACTTGACCTTGACCTTGACCTTGACTTTGAGCTTGTCTTTGAGCTTGTACTTGTTGACTATATTGTATTAAATATTTCTTATAATATATAGAGCAATTCGATAGTAATTGTTGTTGTTGTTGATTGAACCATTGTTGTAAATAGAGTTGTTGTTGATATATTTGTTCAGGTTTGACATTCATTTGTTGTTTTTGATATTGTAATTGTTGTTGTTTTTGTACATACATTTGTTGAAGAAGCAATAACTGTTGTTGATAAAATTGTTCCATGGTTGGACAATTTGATGGTATACTACTAATAGGGGTATGGTTAGGAACATTTTGATTTTCCTTTACAATGGTATTATTATTACTACTATTAATGTTTGATGTAGTAGTTGTAGTAGTAGTAGTATCGGTATTTGAGCAGTTGATCTTTGCTTCTTCATCTTCTTCTTTTTTTTCATTATTCATTTCTGAATGAGGTATTTCTCTGGGTATTTCTTTGGGTATTTTATTTTCATCTTTTTCTTCTACTATTTTTTCTTTTTCTTTTTCTACTTTAACTTCTTCTACTTTACCTTCTTCAAGTTCTTCTTCTTCTTCCTTAATAAAGATTTTTACTGAATTAAAATCTGGATCCGTAGATGATGATTCAGGTATTATTGAAGATGGTACTAATGTATTTTGTGATAAACTTAAGGAATCACTTTCATTAATATTTTCATTGGTATCCATGGAAGAAGAATTATTTTGATGATGATGTTGACAACTTAACTTATTAAAACAGGTATATTCACTATGTGGAGTTAATAATGAATTTAAGGAAGAAGAAATTAACTGTTCACCGCAAGCGCATTTTTTTAATACTTCAATTGGTTCAATTGTAGAAAAGTTGGAGCTATTTGAATCCACTGAATGAACTAGTGAATTATTCATAGCCTTATGATATATTTTATTATTTGAAAATAAATCTGAAGTATTATTTAAATACTTTTTATACCATATTCTCCATGATATATTTTCAAGTCTGAAACCATTTTTTATATCATCCTTACATTTAGTGAAAAGAATCCACATTCTGTTTTATGATAATCAATAAAAAATAAAAAAAAAAAAAAATAAAAGAAACAGATAAATTAGATATATTGAAAATACGTATAATATTGAATTATAATATTGTAATTTTTTTATTATTATTATTATTATATGTTAAGCTTTTTTTTTTATTATTATTATATGTTAAGCTTTTTTTTTTTTTTTTTTTGTATTTGATATATTACCTTCTTATATCACTTTCATCTATTGTTGTGTCTTGAAAACTATCAAGAGCTAAAGTTAGAACAGGTTGTTGTTGATGTAATAATTCAGGCATATCCAATTAATATATATCCAAAATAAAAATAAAAGGGTGAAAATAATATAAAAAAAATTAAAAGGTAAAAAATATAATTTCAAATTTATTTTGTTACTTTTTTCTTTCCTTTTTTTTTAAAAAAAAAAAAAAAAAGTTTATAACTTTTATTAAAAAAAATTTTTTTTTTTGTTATGATTTTGAATATATTTGTATTTGTACTTTTTTTTTTAAGTTAATTAATAGATTTTGTTCATATCTGTGAACGATATATAAATAAATTTTTGTTTTATTTTGTTTTTTATATTATATTGTATTGTATAATATATATATTTTTTTTTGTTATTGAAATTAATAATATATATTACTATATTAATAGCATTGAATTTTATAAAAAAAAAATATAAATATATAATTTTTTTTTTCTTTGAAATACTCGTTTTTCAATATATTAAATGATTTTTATTTTTTCTTTTATAAAAAAAAAAAAAAAGAAAAAGAAAATTGTCTAATATGTTTATTATTATTGTTATTATTATTTTTATTCGTAATACAATATATGATTAGAATAAAAAAAAAATAAAATTAAATAATAAAAAATATTTATTTTTGACACTTTTAATTTTATGTAATCAATTATTAAAAAAACACTAAAGGCGTTATAAAAAAAAAAATTTTTTTTTTCTATAATCTTTTTTTTTTTTTTTTTTTATTCCTAACGATTATATCAATTTCACAATTTACAATGTACAAAAAAAAAATAGTAATTGTAATCACTTTTTTTTTTTTTTTAATAAAATAAAATAATATAAAATAAAAAAATTTATAAAAGATGAAATACCAAAAATGTCTTTTTATATTCTTTTCAAATTTAACTAATAATATATTAAAAATAATATATTATATATATTAGTTATTAATCATTAATTATAGAGTATTATATTATAATATACAGGATAATATATTATAATATATTGATAATTTAATACTATTTATAATTTTAATTAATAAATTTTTTTTTAGTTTTTAGTTTTTATTTTTATTTTTATTTTTTTTTTTTTAAATCATCATCCTTAACTTAATACTATTAAATTAGAATATAGAAAATGTTTTAATACTTTATAAAGTTAGAAAATAAATGGACAAATGACTAAATGATTAAATAAATAAAATATGAACTACATAGAAAAGTTATTTTTTAATATATGAGAAAGTCATTTAATAAGTGTTTTATAATAAAAACTTTTTTTTTATTAATATAATTAATGTTTATTTTTTTTATTATTACTATTTATTAATATTTATTAGTTATTTTTTTATTAATTAATATTTAATATTTTAATAATTAATAATTCATAATTCATAAGTGATTATTTATTAATTATTATTTAATATTTATTTAGGAATGTTTAATGATTAATCCTTTTTGGTTATGATTAAACAACTTATTAATAATATTTATTTAAATTTTTATATAAAATAAAGTTTATTAATTATAATATATTAAAATCACAAAATTAAAAAAAATAATAATAAAAATTAAATAATAAAATAAAGTATAAAATAATAAAATATAAATAATAAAATAATAAAAAATAAGGAAAAGATGAATTTACATTCAAATAAGGTCATTTCTTCATTCCACCTAATCATACTAGATTAAATTATAATTGTAATATATGACTTAATTTATTAAATCATATATTACATTAATATACAATTTATTATTTATTTATTAATAAATTCTCTTTTTTATTATTTATTATTCATTTATTTATTATTTATTTATTATTTATTTATTTATTAAAAAATATTCTTTTTATTATTTATTATTTTTTAATAAGTACTTCTTTTTATTATTTATTATTTTTTAATAAGTACTCTTTTTATTATTTATTATTTATTATATATTTATATTTTTTTGAACTTTTCAATTATCTACATAATTATACATTTTAAAAATAAAAATATATTTAATAAATATATATTACAATAAATTGCTTTATAAATAAATGAACAAAATTAAGTAAATGAATAAAAAAGAATGATAAATAAAATGAAAAAAATTAACAAATTAAAAAGTTAATATTTAAAATAAAATTATCAAATACAATAGTAACTAATAATAAAAATAATAAATAATTAAATAATAATAAATTATTAAATAATAAATAAATAAATAATCATTTATAATAATGAATAACTGATATATTAATAAATCCAAATAACACCATCAATACTCAAAATGATTAATATATATAAAATGATTACACCATTTATTACTTTCAACATTAAATTTATGACATGACCTCTATATTATTAATGACATTTTTATTAAATATAATTTATTACTATTTATCAATATATAATACTATTTATTACTATTTATTAATAATTTATTTTAACTATTTAATATAGATTATTTAACACTTTATATATTATTGAAAAGTCATAAATACTAATTTATGATATATTGCATATATAATTTATTACCATTAATTATTATTTATTAATTATATATATTATTTATAGATAGTTAATATTTATTTATAATTATTTATATATTTATATTTATATTTATTTTTATATATTTATATATTTATATATTTATATATTTATATATTTATATATTTATATATACATAATAGAAAATAGAAAAAAAAAAAAAAAGTTTATCCTTAAATTGAAATTTGATGTCACAATTTTTCAATTTTTCAAAAAAAGAAATAAGCTATTTTAATCTAAATAGACACCAATATACTTCAATATATAAACTAATATATTAGTCTCTATTAATAGATGAGAATTTTATGTATTTATGTGATCATGCTTTGCTTTTAAAATTAAAAATTTTTTTAATTTTCAAAATTGTTTATTTTAATTGAATTATAGTATATTGCAATATATTGTAATATATGAAAGTATATATTATTATAATTAAAATTTAATTTTAAATTATCAAAGTAAATTCATTTATAATCCAATATATGCCTTAAAAAATAAAGGAATTAAAAAAAATGATGCCAATGTCAATCCAATCCAATCGAATAAATGGCATCCATTAATTATTTAATATATTAATCTATAGAGTCATGTAGAAAGAATAAATAGAAATAAAAGGTGTGATATATTAAATAATATATGATCAATAGATTTGTACATATATTACAATGCAAAGATGATATTCATTAAAATATACAGAAATAACTTTAAAAAGTTAAATGACTTGAATTTATATTAATTATGCTTATCATGTGTTGGTTGCTATCAGAGATTAAAAATAAAAAAAATTAAAAAAAAAAGGCGGTTTAAACATTAAATATAAAATAAATAAATGAATGTATGGATATTAAATAAATAAATAATATATGATAAGTAAAAATTTAATTTTATATTAAATCATATCATGCTTATTAGTGTAATATATAACAATAAATGTTAATATATATTAAAAAAAAATAAGAAATATAAGAAATTTAAATAAAATATAATATATATACTTGAATAAATAATAAATATAAAATATAATAAAGTATAATAAATATATACTTGAATAAATAATAAATATAAAATATAATAAAGTATAATAAATATATACTTGAATTAATAATAAATATAAATTATAATAAATTATAATAAATAACAATAAAGTATAATAAATATAGTATATATAAATAATAATAATAAAATAATAAATAAATAATAATAATAATAAAATAATAAATAAATAATAATAAAATAATAAATAAATAATAATAAAATAATAAATAAATAATAATTAATAATAATAATTAATAATAAATAAATAGATAAATAATAATAATTAATCATTCATAAATAATTATGGATATAATAAATGACATTTAAGATTATTTATTTTATTTTGTAATTTAATGAATAATATATTATTAATATATTAATAAGTAAATGATGTTCATAAATAATTATTAAGAAAAGTTAATGTTCGATAATATAGATTTAAAAAAAAAAAAAAAATTTATCAATAAATAAAGAATAAATAAAGAATAAATAAATAAATAAATAAATAGTAAAAGAAAAAAAAAAAAAAAAAATTATATATATAAATATAAATATTATTAAAAAATAATTATAAATATTATTATTAAAATAATTATTTTAGAATGAATAAGAGAATTTTAATTATTATAATTATTATAATTATTATTCAATTTAATTAGTATAGTAGGTATAATTTAAAAAAGGTTTTTGATTCTGATTTTAAACTTAATCATGAGTTTTATTATAAAAAGAGATAAAATAAAAAAAAAAATAATAATAATAATAATAATAATAGGGAAATATAAAATGAATATTAAAAAATTTAAGAAATAATAAATGAAAAGGAATGACATCTATTAAAATAAGTTTAAACCAACTTTATCTACACCACAATTTATATATAAATAGCAATATTTAATACTAAATAAATAAAAGTATATATAAATAAAAAGTATATTAATAATAATATATATAAATTAAAAGTTTAAAATAATATATTATTAAGTAATTATTATTTTTATTGTATCTTTTTTTTTTTTAAGAAAAATAAGAGAGAGAAAAGGGAAAAGGGAAAAGGGAAGAATTAGCATCAACAACTTTAATAAATGATAAAAAGTAGAAATACATAATGTAGAATAATGTAATGTATAATGTAATGTATAATGAAATATAGGATTAATCAAAAAAAAATAAGGAGATGATAAAAATTTTTTAATTTTTAAAAATTTATTTATCTATTTATATTTAATTAATATTTATTCATTTATTTATTTATTTAATACTTATTTATTTATTTATTTATTTTAATTACTTTTATACTCTTTTATATATTAATATCTATTTTAATATAAGAATATTTATATTTACATTATTTTTTATTATTATTTTATAATTTCATTAATTTATTTAGTTTTATGATTATTATTATTATTATTATTTTTTATTATTATTCATTAATATTTATAATTACCATTATTATTATTATTTATTTATTTATTTATTTATTTATTTATTTTTATTATGATTATTATTATTTATTTATATATTTATTTATTTATTTAAATAAGTTATGATACCAATTTTATATTAATATTAATTTAATATAAAGATAAAACCATTTCATTTGAAACACACTCCCATAATAAATTATTTTTTTCTTTTTTTTCCTTTCTTTTCTTAATAACCATAACAATAATATTAAATTATTAAATTCAATCAATTAATTATCTTAAAATAGAACAATCAAACAAAAATAAAACAAAAACAAAAAAAAAAAAAAAAAAAAAAAAAAAACATCTATCCACTGTTTTAAAATTAAAAATTTTTACCTTTATTATTATTTATTATTTATTATTTATTATTTATTATTTATTATTTATTATTTATTATTTATTATTTATTATTTATTATTTATTATTTATTATTTATTATTTATTATTTATTATTTATTATTTATTATTTATTATTTATTATTTATTATTTATTATTTATTATTTATTATTTATTATTTATTATTTATTATTTATCATTTATTATATATTATTTATTATTTATCATTTATTATATATTATTCAATTATTTATTATTTATTATTTATTTAATTATTATTTATTATTATTAAAATATAATATTAATTATTTTAATTTGGTTCTTTTATCTTTTCCTTTTTCCCTTTTTTTTTTTTTTTTTTAATTAAAAATAAAAATATAAAGATTTTAAATCATTTATTTATTTATATTGTTAAAGTGAGTGTGACATCTTTTAAAACAACAAAATAAAATAAAAATAAAATAAAAATGAAATAAAAATAACCAAATAATAATGTGGTATAAATTTTTTATTTTTAATAATAGGTCATGCTTTTCTTTTTTTTTTTATTAAATAAATAGGATACAACTGAATGGAGAAAAAAAAAATAAAACACTAACAAACCATCTTTCAATATTAAATATTCCTAATTTCCTTATTAAAATGTTAACAATAATTAATAAAATAATAATAATAATAATTATAATAATAAAAATAAATTAATAAATAATTAATAAATAATTAATAAATAATTAATTAATAAAATAATTATAATAAGATAATAATAATAATAAATTAATAAAAATAATAAAGTAATAATAATAATAAATAATTATAATTTTATTAATATTAAAATCTTTTTAAATAATACATTTTAATTTCTCCTCTAATTATCATTATTTTATATTATTTTATTTATTTTTAATAATATATTTATTGTTATCGTTGATATCTTTTATTATCATCATTATTATTCAAATAAAAGTAAAAATAAAATAAAAGTAAAAATAAAATAAAATAAAATAAAATAAAAGTTAAAATAAAATAAAAATAAAATAAAATATTGATAAAAAAAAAAAAAAAAAAAAGAATACTTATGACCATCCTCATTTCGTATCATCATTTTATTTTTATTATATAAATTATATTATATATAAATAATATGTAATAATATTTTTTTTTTTTTTTTATTTTTTATTTTGGAATACAAAAAATAAATTATTCCCCCTTTTTTTTAAAAAATAAAATAAAATAAAAATTATTATTTATTTATTTATTTATTATTTAATTATTATTTATTATTAAAATTTTTTTTTTTTTTTTTTTTTAAATAATAATAATAATAATAATGAAAATGATAATGAAAATGATAATAATAATAATAATGAAAATGATAAAAATAATTTTTACGGATGATCAATTAAATTATAGTTTTAATTAATTATAATAAGAATAAATAAAATTAAAAAATATTAAAAGGATAATGAATATATTATTAATATGATAGTAATAGTTTTAAGAAGACTTAATTCCTTATAGAATAGAATAGGAACCTTAAATATTAAAAAAAAAAAAAAAAAAAAAAAAAAAAAAAAAAAAAACGTTCATAAATCAAATGAAATTAAATAATTTAAAAAATACATATACAGATATAAATTGAATTTTAACCCTTTCAGGAGCATTGATGACTTTAAATAAAAAAAAAAATAATAATAATAATAAATGTACATAATAATATTATAATATTATGGAAAATATTAATGGGAAATTTTTTTTTTTTTTTCTTTTTTAAATAGATATAATTATTATTTATTTAATGATTAACGAAATTTTTTATTAAGAGAAAAGAATTTAACTTTAATTGATATTCAATTCATTAATGATTAACTATAAAAAACGAAATAAAATAAAAATAAAAAAGTATTGGAGAAAAATAAAATAAAAAATAAAAATAAAACAAAATAAAACAAAATACACAAAAAGTAATATATTATACGAAATAAAGATAAGTCATCCACTCCTAAATTTTGAATCATCCTACCAAAACAACTACTGATATAAATAATAATAATAAAATAATAATAATAATAATAATAATAATAATAATAATAATAATAATAATAATAATAATAATAATGATAATAATATATAACGAAATAAAAATAAAATGTATATTTTTATATATTTTTATTTATTTCCATAAAAATGAATAGGAAATACACTCTTTCTGTAGAAGTTCAATGTTATTAATAAAGTTAGACATTAATTATATTTAATGATTAGATATTAAAATAAATATATATATATATATACCTTTTTTTAATTTCGATGTCTTTTTTTTTTTCTTAAATAATTATTATTTAAGTTATTCAATTATTTATTATTTATTATAATTTCTATAAACAATAAATTAAATTCACTAATTGAGTAATAAATCCTAACCCTATGAATTGTTTATTATCTATTTTAATTATTACTATTATTACAATTAGTTATTATTATTTCTATGAAAAAGTTTACAGAAAATTTTTATATAGTAAATATACACATATATTTTAATTTTTATAATAATAAATAGATAATATTATTTATATAGTTAACTTTTATTTCCATTATACTTCAATAGTATTATTCACATTATCTACTTAACATTTTCTATTGAATCTTTACATATTGGTATATTTTTTAAATATAATCATTTATACTATTTTATATAACTATTTACATATATACTTAATTATATTATACATTATTATATATAAATATAAAGATATTTATATTTATATTTATCATTAATTTCTATTGATTAATATAATCAGTTCATTTTTTTATATAATCAAATGGTCTGATGATATATGTGTTATATAATTATTTATAGTTATCAAAACTCTGTTTTATCTCTGATGATGATTTAAAAATATATAAAAAATTAATTTAAATAAAATTAAAATTAAATTAAAATTAAATTTTAATTTTCATCTTTAAATCATTTATTTTTATTTATAATTATATTTATACAAAAAAGGAAAAAAATGTGACAGACCTAAAAAAAAAATTCATATATTTATATTTATCTATATATTTATATCCATTTATATTTTTATTCATATATAAATATATATATTAATATATATATTAATATATATAAATTTTCTTAATATAATTTAATTAAAAATTAAAGTAAAAAATTTTTTTTATTTATCTATATCTATATATATAATAGAAATATTTATTTTTTTATTTTCTATTTTATTTTTTTTTCTGTTAAAATTAATATACAATATTGTATACATTAATGTGGTTGTAAATGTAGTTGTATCATCCACTTTTTTTTTTTTTTTTTTTTTTTTTTTAAATTTCAATATTTTTTCTTTTTATGATAATTTTAGATTAATTTTTTTTTTAAAAAAATAAAGTATTGTTGAATTAATAAATGTAAAGTACAGATTGAATAAAAAATAAAAATAAAAATAAAAATAAAGATAAAAAATAAAATAATGAAATATAAAAAAATTACAAAAATTATAAAAATTATAAATTTATAAAATTTTCTTTTAATTTTTTTTATATGAAATATAATAAAGCCACAACAACAATAACAAAATCACATTAAAAATGAAGATCATCCCTCACTATTATTATCTACAGATGTTTCATACACACCTACACCTATTAAAACGTCCTTTTTTTTTTTTTTTTTTTTTTGTGTGTGTGTGTGTGTGTTTATTCATTTAAAGAATAATTTCTCATTAATTAAAAAATCAAATCCCATTCTATTATACATTAATTATCCTAAAATAGAGGAGTAAATGAAAATGAGAATGACCTTCACACGTTTTATCCTATCATCCTATCTACAGCTATAGATTTATATTAATATATATTTAATAGATTTATATATATCTTTATATTAATACTTATATTAATATTTATATATATTTTAAACTTTCTATATATATATGTAATTTTTTATTCTTTTTTACATATACATATATATATATATATTTATTCTTTGAACACATGTTTAAAAAAAGTATTACTAATAAGAAAAAAAAAATTATTCGTCCCCTTTTGACCTTTAACATAAAAATATATATATATATATGAAACTTATTATTATTACACTATGATAAATATTATTTTATCAAAGTAAAATATATATATAAATGTATATATAATTTTTATTCATTTTAATGTATTAAATCATATAAATTAAAGTTTTAATATTTTTTTATTTTATTTTTATATTTATATTTATATTTTATTTTGTTTTATTTTAAATCTTTTAGATGAAAATAAAAAAAAAAAAAAATAAAAAAAAATTTATAACATGACAAATAACATGACTTTTTTTTTATCATTAATCCTAATCCTAATTATTATTAAAATTTTTCAAATGCTAAAAAATAAAATTCTCGTAGAATATCAATGGATTTTATATTATAATTATGAAAGATAGATTTAACCCCTCTATTAAATAAAATAAAATAAAATAAAAAAAATGAAACAATTTTTTTTTTTTTTTTTAAACTTTATTTCCACATTATTTTTATTATGATAATAATTATTACTCCTTTATTCCATCCAAACCTACCATAAATTAATAATACTAATGAATTATAAAACAGAGATGAAGATGAGAAAATAAAAAAAAAAAAAAAAGATTTTTTTTTTTTGAAGTCATGAGAGTCATGAGAGTCATGAGATCCTTATCCTTACTTATTCTGTTCTATCCTATTTTTATTAAGGAAGAAAAATTATAATAAATTATAAAAAATTATAAAAAAAAAAAAACTTTATTAAAAAATAAGTTTATAATTATTATTATTATTATTATTATTATTATATTGTATTTTTCTATTTTTTCTATTTTTCTATTTCTTTTTGGTTGTAAAAAAATCAATCATCTTAATTAAATAATAATTATTTAAGATATAATTAGTTATTCAGTTATTTATTAAATAAGAAAATATATATACATTGGTCTTCTTGAGACATGAATTATGTATATACATTTATTATTTATTCTCTTAATTATAATATTGATAGTTATTTTATCACTAACATTTTGGGTGTTGCTTTTTAGTATTATTAATAATAAATATATATATATATATATTTTTCAAGTATAAAAAAATTAAAGGAATTTTTTTTTTTTTTCGGTTATATTAACAAATCAAAAAAAAAAAAAAAATTCTTCATTATCTTTATTTATGATTTTATAAATTTTATCAATCATTTTTTTTTTTTTTAATTTTTTATTTTATTTATTATTTTTTAATAAAAATTTATAGTTATTATCAATATTAATGAATAGAAATAGAAATAGAATAAAAAGTTGAATTGAAATAAAATAAAACAGAAATGAAAAGAAGAATAGAATAGAATCAAAAGAATTGAATAGAGTAAAATAGAATAAAAATAAATATTTAGATCAGTAGTTTTGAATTGAATAAAATAAGATAGGATAAAATAAAATAGAAAGAGAAGAGAATCCTTGAATATGGAATAAAAAGTAAACCAAAATAAAAAATAAACCAAAATAAAAAATAAACCAAAATAAAAAATAAACCAAAATAACAAGAAAAAAAAAAAAATTAAGATTAATAATTCCGTTTTTATAAATATTTTTAATTATACTATTTATTTATTTTATTTATTTTATTTATTTTATTTATTTTATTTATTTATATAATAATTATTCATACATTCAGTTTAAATATAAATTAATTCATAGAATTCTATATTGAAGTCAACAAAGAATATTTATATATTATATATATAGTCCTATTTATTTATTTTATTTATTTATATAATAATTATTCATACATTCAGTTTAAATATAAATTAATTCATAGAATGCAATATCGAAATATTTATATATTATATTATATGTTCTATTTATTTATTTATTTATTTTATTTATTTATTTATTTTAATTTATTTTAATTAATTCTTTAATTTATTTTTAATTTATTTTATTATAAATTTTAATTTTAATTATTTTAGTAAAAAAAAAAAATTTTTTTTAAAATTTTTTTTATATATTTTTTAATCTTTTTAATTTTTTTTATTTAAAATATTTTATTTTATTAATTATTTTATTATTTTTATTATTTATTTTATTATTTATTTATTATTGATGGTCATCATTAAAGGAAAATGACAAATAATTTGTCATCTCATCACCAAAACTTACAACAGATAGATTAAATATATATATATTAATCTTTTTTATTTTATATTTAATGTTTAATTATTTATTAATTATTTTTATTATTCATTATTATTTATTATTCATTATTTATTATTATTTATTATTATTATTTATTTAGTTATGTAATACTTTCTATAAAGAAAAATAATGAAAATAATCTAAAAGATATGCTTTATTAAATAATAATAATAATAATTAACAAAGAGAATAAATTATATCTTTAGCATTGATATATTTATAAAAATTAAATAAGAAGAATCTATTACATAAAAATAAAAAAATAAAAAAAAAAAAAGAATAAAAATGAAAAATAAAATAAAAATATTGTGTAAAGAATCTTATGATAATAGGAACTGTGAATGTATAAAACTCTATAACAAAATATGATGTAAATTACATGAACTAATATCAACAATATAAACTATTTATGTAAATTATTAGTAATGCTTAAAATTATCAATGTAAAAAGTTTTTTGTTTTATGTATAAATTATTATAAGATAAACTACCATATAAACAATATAACAAAATATTATGTTAAAAATTAAAAAAAAAATTTTTTTATGTAAAAATATTATCTATTTTACATTTATTCTTTAATAATTTTAAATAATTTTTTTTTTTTTTTTTTTTTTTTTTAAAAAAGTTTAAAAATAAACTAAAATTGAAAATGAATGAAAATATAAAAGATTAGAAAATGTTATTAAATGAGTGATTAAAATATAAATATTAATAAAAAAAAAAAAAAAGATTACTATGTTATTTATTTATTTATTTTCTTTTTAGGTCTAAAATTTTGATTATTTAATAATGATTAATGATCATTCATGATTTTATTATTTATTTATTATTTTAATATTACTTCATATAACATTATTATTATTATTATTTTCAAATAAAAATACAATTGTCTTTAATAATTAAAATCAAAATAGTAAATAGGTATCATCATCATAATGTATATATATATTGTGATAATAAAAAAAAAAATTAAAATATGTATATATATATTTTTTATTTAACCTTTTTAAATAATTTAAATAATTAACTAAAAAAATAGAAAATAAAATAGAATTGAAAAAAAAAAAAAAAAAAAAAAGGTAGTTTTTTTGTTTATTTAAAACTTTAAAAATTTTTAATTTTAATTTTTTTAATTACAATATTAAATTTAATTCATCATTATTATTTATTATTATTATTTATTATTTATAATTATTCTTTTTATTCCTTTTCTTCTTTTTTATTTAATAATTTTTTTTTTTTAATTCATTTTATTCTTTTAATTTTTTTTAATTCTTTTGAAAAAAAGAATAAAGGAAAAAAAGAAATGTAAATATAAAATGTACATAAATTTTTAAAAGTAAATGTAATTGTAAATGCAAATTTGTAATAATGAAAAGTTTCATTAAAATTATGATATATATTTATATAAATAAAAATTAAAAGACAGGTTTAACTTTTAATAATAAAAAAAAATATGTATCAAATAATAAAACTATATCAATATCATTCATTTGTTATAATAGTTTGTTAATATTTATAGTTATTATTTTAGTTTGATAACATTTATTGGTATTATTATAGTTAATTTATTGTTATTGTTAGTAGGTAACAGTTTGTTAATATTTAATATTGTTTAATCAATTACTGTTAGAAGGTTATCTTTAAATAATTTTATTATTATTTTTTTATCTTTTTTTTTTTTTTTTTTTTTTTATGATTAAAAAATAAATACAGAAAATTATTTAATTTGGTAAAAGACTATTAATAGTTTTATAATATTAATAAATAAGTAAATAAATAAATATATATATATTATCTTTTTTTTCATTAATTCAAAGAGGTTAAGTTATTTTTATTAATTTTTATTAATATTATTATTATTTTTTTTATTATTATATTTTATTTTTTTATTATTATTTTTTATTTTTTTATTATTATTTTTATTATTTTATTATTATTTTTAATATTTTATTTTATATATAATAATTCCATATTTTAAAATCAATTCAACACTCTTAATCTTTTTTTTTTTTATTTAAGATAACTTCATAATAAATTATATATATATTTATATATAAAATAAATAAAATTAAAAAAAAAAAAAAAATAATTAAATTTTAAAAAATATAAAATATGAAAAAACTATTAATATTAGAATTAATTAAAAACTTTACACTTCGTATAGTAAAAATCAATGAATAAAACAAAACAAATATTTAAATCATTTAAATTTGATTTATAGCTTTTTTTTTTTTTATTATTATTTATCTATTCATTTATTTATCTATTTTACTGCCTCAATGTCATTTTTTTTTCTTATTTTTATTTTATATAAAATTTTTAAATTTTAATGTATTATAATATCATTTTTTTTTCTAAGAAAAAAAGTTTAAAAGACTAATTTAGAATATCAACTTTTCATTTTTTTTTTTTTTTATTTTTTATTTTCTTTATAATTTAAGGTTATTAATTTTAAATAGAAAAAAATAAATTTTTTTTTTTTTTTTATTCTTCTCGAAAAGATGAAAATTCTAAAATTAAATAAATATATATATATTTTTTTTCTCTAATATATTAATGTCTATATATTTTATTATTATAATAATAAAAAAATATGCTAGAAAAAAAAAAGTCTTTCTTTTATTGGCATCATCATCAGTAGTTAGAATAATTATAGTTTGATGATGAATTATAATAAAAAAAAAATGAAAAAAAAATATAAAGAATTAAAAAAATATAAATATATATATATATATTAATATATAGATATTACTTTATTTCTTATATAGAAAGAAATAAACTTATAAAAGATCATGTAGATTAGATAAAAAAAAAAGTAAAAAAGTTAATTATTATTATTATTTTTTTTTTAAAAAAGCTTATTTGCTTAGAAAGAAAGATACAGTAAAGAAAATAAATAAAATAGAATAAAAAGAAAAAAAAAAAAAAAAAAAAAAATAGAAATAAAATTAAATAATAGGTATTATTAAAATAATTTCATTCTTGGGAAATAGAATTAAGAATTTAAAGCACAATTAAAAAAAAATTTAAAAAAAGATTAATAATAAGAAAATTTAAAAAATTTTAATGATTAACAAATATTGTATATACAAATGTATATTCATACATTTATGAACTATATATTAATTTATTTTTATTTTTATTATTATTATTTATTATTATTTTTATTTTATTTGATAATGTAAATTTTTTATTTTATTTTTTAATGCATTTTTTTTTTTTTTTTTTTTTTTTTTTTTTTTTGGGTTTTTTAACTTTACAATGTAAAAAAAAAATTTTTTTTTTTCACTTTTTTTTTTTTTTGTTAACGAAAGTTTATATCCTTATCCAATTTTGAAGAGTAATAAATTGTTAAAAAAAGACATTGATTTCATTCATCACATGTTTTTAAAACATGATTACAATTATCAACTATAGCATCATATATTATTCATTATCATTCATAGCATTTTATTTTTATTTTTATTTCTATTTTATTTTATTTTTTTTTTTTTAATTATCATAGTTATTTTAATTTATATACATTATATAATGCTATGGTATGGAGAATAATAGAGTATAATAATTATTTATGTTGTTGAGAAATAAAATAATAAAATAAAAATAAAATAAAATAAAGAATAATTAAAAATTGTTAGGACCACTAATAAATAGTTCATCTCTCTATCTATATGGATGAACTTTTTATTAGTGATCATAACTTTTTTTTTTTTTTTTTTTTTACAAATTAAGATAAATAAACTATCTTCAAATGAGATAAAACTCTATAATTTTATTTTTTATTTATATTTCTATTTTTATTTTTATTTTTATTTTATTTATTTATTATTGTTATTAGTTATTAATTTGTTATATAAGTATATATTATTTAATCGTGTTAGATTAATGATACCAATAGAATAATTATAGGAAAATAATAAATAAATAATTAAAGATTATGGATAAATAAGAAAATACTTTAAAAAGATTATTAACCTATTTTATAACTATTTTATAAATTAAAAAAAATAAAATAAAATAGTAATGTTTTTAATTTTTAATACATAATGATAATTAAGTTTTTTTTTTTTTTTTTTCTATTAAATAAATATTTATAATTATTTTATATATTAATAAGTCGATTATTATTATTATAATTATTCAATAATTAAAATATAATCATTATTTGTATACATTCATTTATATTTATATTTATATCAATTTTTATTTTTTTTATTTTTTATTTTATTTTATAGTTTTAATTTTAATTTTATTTTTTTATTTTTTCATTTTATAAAAGTTTTTAAAAAGAAAAATAGAAAATAAAAATTATTCGTTTTCATTAATACTTTATTATTAAAATTTATAAAAAATTTATTATTTTTTTTTAATATCAATCATAAGAATAAAAATGATTAATAAAAATAAATTAAAAATAAAAATTTAATTTTTTTTTTTTTTTTTTTTTTTTTTTTTTTTTTTTTTTAAATATACACATACATACATATATATTTTATGGTATTTAAATTTTATATCTATTCTATATCTTTTTTTTTTTTTTTTTTATTATATATATAATATTTTTTCTTTTTTTCTTTTTATCAATGAAAAATTAAGTAGAAAAAAATTTTTAAAAAAAAAAAAAAAAAATAAAAATTGCCTCTTATATATATATATATATTTATATGTCAAATATTTTAATATTTTAACTATTAATAAAATGAATCAATAATTAATAATGATGAGTAATTAATAATAATTAAGACTATTATTATGAACATTAATTCATTTATCATTCATATCATTTCTATATTCTTTTTCTTAATTAAAGATTAAATTTTAAAATATCATTTAAAGCTTTATTAGTCTTTAATATTATTCATTTATTATTATACTATTAAAATTATTATTATTATCACTATTATACTACAATAATTAATGCTGAGTTAAAATCATTTTTTACTTTTTTTTTATTATATATTTTTTTAATTATTAACTATATAATATAATATTAATATTCATAATCTTATCGTGTTATTGTAATTATGGAAGATGAACTTATGTATCAAAAAAAAAAAAGCCAAAAAAAAAAAAAACTATTCTTAATATTTAATTTTATTATTAATATTAATAATTAAAAATTTAATTAATCCAAATTAAAAAAAAAAAATTATCATTATGGAGACATAATTATTTTATTGTTATTCATTATTAAATGGTTAAATCATTATTATTTATTATTTATTATTTAATTATTTATTATTTATTATTTATTATTTATTATTTAATTATTTATTATTTATTATTTATTATTTATTATTTATTATTTAATTATTTATTATTTAATATTTAATATTTATTATTTATTATTTATTTTTTATTATTTATTAATAAATACTCTTTTATTTATTATTTATTTATTATTAATTATTTATTATTATTTATTATTATTTATTATTTATTATTCCATTATTCCATTATTCAATTATTTATTATTTATTATTTATTATTTATTATTTATTATTTATTATTTATTATTTATTTTTTATTATTTATTAATAAATACTCTTTTATTTATTATTTATTATTTATTTATTATTAATTATTTATTATTATTTATTATTATTTATTATTTATTATTCCATTATTCAATTATTTATTATTTATTATTTATTATTTATTATTTATTATTTATTATTTATTATTTATTATTTATTATTTATTTTTTATTATTTATTATTATATTATTTATTATTTATATTATTTATTATTTATTATTTATTATTTAATTATTTATTATTTATTATTTATTATTTATTATTTATTATTTATTATTTATTATTTATTATTCATTATTTATTATTTATTATTTATTATTTATTATTTATATTATTTATTATTTATTATTTATTATTTATTATTTATTATTCATTATTTATTATTTATTATTCATTATTTATTATTTATTATTTATTATTTATTATTTATTATTTATATTATTTATTATTTATTATTTATTATTTAATTATTTATTATTTAATTATTTATTATTTAATTATTTATTAATATTGCTATTACTATTATTACTATTATTAATTATTATTAGTATAAACTATTTATCATTAAAAAAAATATTTATTTTAAGTATTATTAAAATATTTTTATCATATCACTGATTATTTAATAATTTATCATTTATTTATTATTTTGAATGGCCAATAATAACGTAAAAAAAAAAATTATCAATTGAATTATCATTTTTTTTTTTCATTGTCATTCATCTCATAATTAGGTTTAACATTTGACATATTTTATATGTCATGTCATCATCTTTTTTTTTTTTTTTTTTTTTTTTTTACTTTTTCTTTTCTTTTATTTCTGTATTTTTAATATTATATATATACTAATATTCATTTATATTATAATAATAGTAATGATAATAATGACAATAATAGTAATAATAAATAAAAATATAATGAAATAATAGATAATATGTAATAATAAATAATAAATAATTAAATAATTAAATAATTAAATAATTAAATAATAAATAATTAAATAATTAAATAATAAATAATTAAATAATTAAATAATTAAATAATTGAATAATAATAAATAATAAATAATAAATAATAAATAATAAATAATAAATAATAAATAATAAATAATAAATAATAAATAATAAATAATAATAAATAATAAATAATAAATAATAAATAATAAATAATAAATAATAAATAATAATAAATAATAAAAAGAGTATTTATTAATAAATAATAAATAATAAATAATATATAATAAATAATAAATAATAAATAATAAATAATAATAATAATAATAAATAATAATTAAATAATAAATAATAATCAAAAAAAAAAAAAAAAAAAAAGACATCGAACAAATTCCTTTCTAATTTAGATCAAATGATATTTGAACTCTATAAAAAAAATAAAAAAAAAAGGTCATTTGTCATTTTAATCCTCATATCAATTATACATTTTTTTATTTTATTATATCTATATCTATATATAGAATAGATAAACTTTTTTTAATTTATCTATTGAAATATATAAAGAAAAAAAAATTAAAAAATAATAAAATATTTAATAATAGTCATTGACATCATAATTATAATATATATAATTTAAAATTAGTATTTATTATAAATTATTATTTTATTAATTATTATTTATTATTTAATTATTATTATTTATTATTTATTATTATATAATATTTATTATTTTTTAATTATTATTATTTATTATTTATTATTATATAATATTTGTTTATTATTTATTAATTATTATATAATAATATTTATTTATTATTTATTAATTATTATATAATAATATTTATTTATTATTTATTAATTATTATATAATAATATTTATTTATTATTTATTAATTATTATATATTAATATTTATTATTTATTATTTAATTATTATATAACATATTATTTATTTATTATTAATATAATATTTATTATTTATTAT
The DNA here is from genome assembly GCA_016946835.1 of Neocallimastix lanati (nom. inval.). Lineage (NCBI taxonomy): Eukaryota > Fungi > Neocallimastigomycota > Neocallimastigomycetes > Neocallimastigales > Neocallimastigaceae > Neocallimastix > Neocallimastix lanati (nom. inval.). The sequence continues at coordinate 1,493,492 of JACVTC010000002.1, read as the reverse complement.
TCAATTATTTATTAATTCTTAATTCTTAATTCTTAATTCTTAATTATTATTTATTATTTATTAACAACATTAATCGGAAGAATAAAATATAAAACCAGTTGCCATGGTTTACTGTTGGTTAATTTATCTTGTAAGTCAGTGGTGATTATGTTAAAAGTCTCCAAGAAGAATAGATGGATGATTATAGGCTATTCCTTTTCCATTAACCCTCATTGGACCTTGGAAAAACAGTCCATATTATTGGGATTATATATATACATATTAAATTAAAAAAAATAAGGAGAGTTATATAATTTAAAATATAAGTATAAAATTTAAAATAAAAGAAATACATTATGCATTATATTTTAAATTACATGGTCGCTTTTTTTTTTTTTTTTTTTTTTTTTTTTATTTGCTATCCTTTATTTTTAAATATAGAAAGGACTAACATAAATTAAAAGAAAATAAAAATCAATATATATATTTACTTTAATAATACAATAACAAATATGAATATTATAATAATACATAAATTTAGTTAATTTTAATAATTTTTTGATTTAATAATAATTTATTTATTTATTTTTTTTTTTTTATTTATTATAAAAAATATTTTCATGAATTTATTACATATTTAAAATAAAATAAGAAAATAAGAAAATAATTTTTTTTTTTTATATTATTATTCTATATATAAAAATAATAAAAAACGAAAATATTTATTTTTAAAGAATATATAATTCATTAATAAAAAATTTATGTAAAGAATATATTTCAAATATAGCTTATTTATACAAATAATTATTTTTATATAAATTATTTTTAAATAATAATAATATAATTATATGTTATTTTGATACTTTGTCAACCAGTGACATCAATATCAAGAAAAAAACAATATTTGAACATTCTTTATTACTAAAAAATAAAATATATACCTATATATATACATCTACATCATATTTTTTTTTTATTTAAATTATTTTTTTTTTATTTTATTTTTTTTTTTAAAATAACTTTTTTTTTTTTTTTTTTAAATAACTTTTTTTTTTTTTTTAAAAAAAAAAATTGAAAATAATAAAATTACTATCAAAGTAATTTATATATTGATAATAATTTAAAGAGGTGGGTTAGCATTCTTAATACCTTCTTCAAAATGAGCTTGGAACCATTGACCGGCTTCTGGAGCAGGTTTCATAGCCGTTTCATGTCCACAGTATCCATCGTAACGTTCAGCAGATTCATCAGAAGTACCATCGGATTCACCAAGAGGCTTAACCCAATAGAAAGCATCAAGATATTCCATTCCTGAAATTGGACTAGCTTGTGGTCTAGCACCAATACCAACACCAGTTTGATTACACCATTCTCCTGGATGCTTACGATCAGTCTTCTTACCATTACGAGAAGTATCAGAAACAAAGTATACAGATTTAATACCGGCAGCAGTAAAGTCTTGATACATCGCTTCTAAGTATCTCTTTTCATCTGGACATGGATTCCATTCAGTCTCTGGTCCACGAGAAAGAGATGGATCTTCCCATGGAGTATAATTAGCAACATTATCAGCGAAACCACGAACTTCACCTGGAGCACCAGAAGCAATGACTTTAGAATAAACCTTAGAAGCCTTTTCACGATTATCATCCCAACCTAACCAGAAAGCATGACCAATATCAAGATACATTGCAACATGTTTAAGGACACCAAACTTTTGAATTAAGTAAGCATGACCATCAAAGTAGTACTTTTGAGAATCAGCACAAGCTGGAGTAGATTCAATATTGGTGACCATATTAGCAAGAGAATCAGGTTCAATAATAAGAACAACAGGTTGAGAATTGTAAGTCTTTAAATGACCTTCAATAATATCAATATATTCTGACTTATAACGTTCCATATCACTTTCATTAGCAAGAAGTTCACCATTAGAAGCAAGAGCATGACAATCACGACCTGGTAAATCATAAACAACGAAAACAGTCAACACGGTCTTTCCAGAAGAAGTTTGTTGAGCGAGGGCACCCTTAAGATTCTTCTCCAACCAATCATTCATATTCTTCAAAGAATCTAACCAAATAGCATTAGAATATTCCTTCATTTTTTCAGCCTTAGCAGCAAGTTCAGAATTAGACATTTGAGCGATAGCAGCATCGACTTCAGCAGTATAATAAGGATTAATGAAGAATTCATGTCCAACGAAAGGATTTCCTGAATGAACGAATTGAGTACTCGAAGGAGCAGCAACGGTAGTATCATCTGAGTTAGTATTATCAGAAGTATTATCAGAAGTTGTTGTTGTTGTTGTTGTTGTTGTTGTTGTGTCTGTGTTATCGGTAACTGGAGCAATAGTAGTATCAGTAGTAGTATCAGTAGTTTCTGGAGCAGTGGTATTACCAGTATTTGGAGCAGAAGTAGTATCAGTAGTAGTATCAGTAGCTACTTGTGTTTGATTTTGATTTTGATCATTTTGTTGATTTTGGTTTTGATCTTGTCCTTGGTTTTGTTGATTTTGTTGATTTTGTTGATTTTGATCTTGTCCTTGGTTTTGTTGATTTTGATCATTTTGTTGATTTTGTTGATTTTGATCATTTTGTTGATTTTGTTGATTTTGTTGATTTTGTTGATTTTGTTGGTTTTGATCTTGACCTTGGTTTTGGTTTTGATTTTGTTGGTTTTGATCTTGACCTTGGTTTTGGTTTTGTTGATTTTGATCATTTTGTTGGTTTTGTTGGTTCTGATCTTGACCTTGATTTTGGTTTTGATTTTGTTGATTCTGATCTTGACCTTGGTTTTGTTGATTTTGGTCAATGGCTTGGCTATTAATAATACCACACCAATTTCCATTTTCTACACCCCATAATCCATCTTTATCGGTGTATCTAACATCGACTGTGCTTTGGCAACATGGATAGCCAAGATCTTGAGACCAGCAAGAATCGGCAGAGGCAATTTTAGCTATGAGAGCAGAAACAACAGTAAAAACAACGGAAGCCTTCATTTTTTAATTTAATTTAATTTATTTATTTTTACTTATTATTATTAAAATAAAAATTTAAAAAAGATTTATAATAAATAATTTAATTATAAATAGTTTTTTATATACAACAAATATAAAAAGATTTTATATAATTTATAATACAATTTAATAAAATTTTTTCCAAAAAAAAATGTAAGAAAAATTATCTTTATTTTTTAAATATTTATATTACAAATTAAAATTTACAATAATTATTTAATGAAAAAAAATTAAAGAGTTTTTTTTTACTATTTATATTTTTTTTTTGTATGTTTAAACGATGTCACTCAAATATTTTTTATATGTTTATTCATTTATATTTTAAATAAAAAAAAAAAAAAATAAAAATTATTTAATAAAAAAGGAATAATAAAGAAACAAATAAATTAAAATGAAGACGGCATATTTAAAATATTATTAAAAATAATTTAAATTACTATTAATTAAACTTATATTTTAAAATTTATAATATATTTATACAAAACTTTAGTTAGATACAAATCAAGTTGTACTTTATTTTTTTTGTAATTTTCATCATTATTTATTTTCCTATTTATTATTTTATTTTTAATTATGTTATTTTAATTCTGTGAAATTGAAAAATTATTGGATATGACATTTCGTTATTTCTTAATAATTTATTTTAAAATTTACCGTTTTTACAACAAATAAAAAATAACGATCCAATTTTTCATAAACAATTATTGGTTATTTGAATTAATTTAAAAGTTTTAAATTTATAGTAGTAATATAAATATTTTAAATAATAAAAAAAAAATTAAAAATAAAGTAAAAAAAACAAAAAAAATGGATAAACTTTGAAAGTGAAAACTAATAATTATATTAAAATAAATAATTAGTTATTAATGGTATTTTTTATAATAATCAAAAGTTATAAAATTAATATTTTAGTATTAAAAAGATAGATAGATAACTTTGTTTTATAATGATAATGCTCTTTAATTCTCAATGAGTGGTTATTATAAAAAATAAAGACTCAAATAGGAATAAAAATTTGGTATTGACATCTATTACCTACTTATAAATAGTTAGCTTTCTATATACCTCTTAGATGTCTTTTTCGCAACAATAATAATCAACTAAGAGTAGAAGCTTACATTAAATATTACATATATTCTGTCTTTATATTAATTAATATTAATTATTAATAATTATAATTTATTATTTATTATGATTTAAAATTATTAATTTTTTTATAACTTATTTGTTATTATTATTTATTCGTCTCTTATTCTGAAAAGGGAAAATTAATTAATTTAATATAATAAGAAATTATTAATCGTATTGGTTGTAGGATTAATTTTTTTTCATTGCTTTTTTTTATTTGAATTATTTTTTTTAATGTTTTTTTTTATTTTTAATTTTTTATTAATACTTTTTAAGTTACAATATTATAAAGTAAATTAAATTAAAACTAATTAAAAGTTTTAGTTTTATTTTCCATACTTGTTAATTTTTTTTTTATTTATATTTATCTTAATAACATTAAATAAAAATATAGTCAGGATTAAAAATTATTAATTAATTAAAAAAATAGATTTATATTAAAATATTATATTTTCTATTAATATGTATCAAATATAATTCATGTATTTATTTTCCGTTTATTTTTTTCTTTTTATGATTTGTTTTCAAACATTACAAATTACAAATATACATTCATTAATTATAAAGTAAATAAAGTATGTCTTTTAATATAAAGTAAAAATAAAAACTTTAATTATTAGTAAATTATTTTGTAAATAATTACATAAAACTAAATTAAAAATATTTTTTATCATTTATTTTTTTATTATGTTAGTTTAGAAAAAAGTAATTTCCAAAAAATAATCTTAGTTGCAAAATTTTGTTATAAGTTAAAAAAAAATACGCCAAATCATAATAACAAAAATTTTTATATTAGATATTTAGTATTTCAAAATCAAATTAATAATTAATAAAATAAAATATTAGTATAGATACACTTTTTCATTAATTAAAATATAAAATTACATTATTTTTTTCAATATGAATTTAAAATTTTTCACCTTCAGTTTTATTGTATTAATGTAAATGTGTAATAATTATAGACGAAGATAAATTACTATTTTTAAAATATTTCACATATTTGCCTGTAACATATATATATATATATATATATATATATATTATATTAAATAAAGAGAGTTATATTTTAAATATAATTATAAAATTAAATAAATACATAATACATTATAATTCATTACATTTTTAACTACTGAGATGCTTTTTTTTTTTTTTTTTATTTGAATATAATCAAGCAATATTAAAAGGAAATATAATTTTTTTTAAATATAAAAGAATTTTGAAATAAAAAATAAATAAAATATAGAAGAACTAACATATATTAAAAAAAAAATAAAAATAATATATATAATTTATTTTAATTATACAGTAACAAATTTGAATATTAAAGTGATAAACAAATGTAATAATTTTAATAATTTTTGATATAATAATAATTTTTATATTTTATTTATTATAAAATTTTTTCATGAATTTATAATATACTTATAATAATTTTTTTATATCATTATTCTACATATAAAATTAATAAAATATGTAAATAATATTTTTATATTTATTATTTTTTAATAGTAATATAAAAATATGTTTATTTATTTTGATACTTAGTCAACCAGTGATATCAATATCAAAAAAAAAAAATTATTTGAAAATTTTTTAAATATAAATAAAACTATTTACTAAGATAAAATAAAAATAAATATATATATATATATACATTTCTAATTATAGTTTTTATATTATTTAAATTATTATTTAATTTTTTTTTTTTAAATAACTTTTTTTCTTAAAAAAATTGAAAATAATAAAATTACTATCAAAGTAATTTAATTTATATATTGATAATAATTTAAAGAGGTGGGTTAGCATTCTTAATACCTTCTTCAAAGTGAGCTTGGAACCATTGGCCGGCTTCTGGAGCAGGTTTCATAGCCGTTTCATGTCCACAGTATCCATCGTAACGTTCAGCAGATTCATCAGAAGTACCATCGGATTCACCAAGTGGCTTAACCCAATAGAAAGCATCAAGATATTCCATTCCTGAAATTGGACTAGCTTGTGGTCTAGCACCAATACCAACACCAGTTTGATTACACCATTCTCCTGGATGCTTACGATCAGTCTTCTTACCATTACGAGAAGTATCAGAAACAAAGTATACAGATTTAATACCGGCAGCAGTAAAGTCTTGATACATCGCTTCTAAGTATCTCTTTTCATCTGGACATGGATTCCATTCAGTCTCTGGTCCACGAGAAAGAGATGGATCTTCCCATGGAGTATAATTAGCAACATTATCAGCGAAACCACGAACTTCACCTGGAGCACCAGAAGCAATGACTTCAGAATAAACCTTAGAAGCCTTTTCACGATTATCATCCCAACCTAACCAGAAAGCATGACCAATATCAAGATACATTGCAACATGTTTAAGGACACCAAACTTTTGAATTAAGTAAGCATGACCATCAAAGTAGTACTTTTGAGAATCAGCACAAGCTGGAGTAGATTCAATATTGGTGACCATATTAGCAAGAGAATCAGGTTCAATAATAAGAACAACAGGTTGAGAATTGTAAGTCTTTAAATGACCTTCAATAATATCAATATATTCTGACTTATAACGTTCCATATCACTTTCATTAGCAAGAAGTTCACCATTAGAAGCAAGAGCATGACAATCACGACCTGGTAAATCATAAACAACGAAAACAGTCAACACGGTCTTTCCAGAAGAAGTTTGTTGAGCGAGGGCACCCTTAAGATTCTTCTCCAACCAATCATTCATATTCTTCAAAGAATCTAACCAAATAGCATTAGAATATTCCTTCATTTTTTCAGCCTTAGCAGCAAGTTCGGAATTAGAGATTTGAGCGATAGCAGCATCGACTTCAGCAGTATAATAAGGATTAATGAAGAATTCATGTCCAACGAAAGGATTTCCTGAATGAACGAATTGAGTACCCGAAGGAGCAGCAACGGTAGTATCATCTGAATCAGTATTATCAGAAGTTGTTGTTGTTGTTGTTGTTGTTGTTGTTGTTGTTGTTGTTGTTGTTGTTGTGTCTGTGTTATCGATAACTGGAGCAGTAGTATTATCAGTAGTAGTATCAGTAGTAGTATCAGTAGTTTCTGGAGCAGTGGTATTACCAGTATCTGGAGCAGTAGTAGTATCAGTAGTAGTATCAGTAGTTTCTGGAGCAGTGGTAATACCAGTATCTGGAGCAGAAGTAGTATCAGTAGTAGTATCAGTAGTTACAGGTGTTTGATTTTGATTTTGATTATTTTGTTGATTTTGGTTTTGATCTTGTCCTTGGTTTTGTTGATTTTGATCATTTTGTTGGTTTTGTTGATTTTGATCATTTTGTTGGTTTTGTTGGTTCTGATCTTGACCTTGGTTTTGGTTTTGCTGATTTTGATCATTTTGTTGATTTTGTTGATTTTGTTGGTTTTGGTCTTGACCTTGGTTTTGGTTTTGATTTTGTTGATTTTTGTCTTGTTGACTTTGTTGATTTTGATCATTTTGTTGGTTTTGTTGATCTTGTTGATTTTGATCTTGACCTTGGTTTTGGTTTTGTTGGTTTTGCTGATTTTGTTGATTTTGTTGGTTTTGATCTTGACCTTGGTTTTGATTTTGATTTTGTTGATTTTGTTGATTTTGTTGATTTTGGTTTTGATCTTGTCCTTGGTTTTGTTGATTTTGTTGATTTTGATCTTGACCTTGGTTTTGGTTTTGTTGATTTTGATCTTGACCTTGGTTTTGATTTTGTTGATTTTGATCTTGTTGATTTTGTTGATTTTGATCTTGTTGATTTTGTTGATTTTGATCTTGTTGATTTTGTTGGTTTTGGTCTTGACCTTGGTTTTGATTTTGTTGATTTTGATCTTGACTTTGGTTTTGGTTTTGTTGATTTTGATCTTGTTGATTTTGTTGATTTTGATCTTGACCTTGGTTTTGTTGATTTTGTTGATTTTGGTCTTGACCTTGGTTTTGATTTTGTTGGTTTTGATCTTGACCTTGGTTTTGTTGATTTTGTTGATTCTGATCTTGATCTTGGTTTTGTTGATTTTGTTCAATGGCTTGGCTATTAATAATACCACACCAATTTCCATTTTCTACACCCCATAATCCATCTTTATCGGTGTATCTAACATCGACAGTGCTTTGACAACATGGATAGCCAAGATCTTGAGACCAGCAAGAATCGGCAGAGGCAATTTTAGCTATGAGAGCAGAAACAACAGTAAAAACAACGGAAGTCTTCATTTTTTAATTTAATTTAATTTATTTATTTTTACTTATTAAAATAAAAATTTATAAAAGATTTATAATAAATAATTTAATTATAATAATTTTTATATACAATAAATATAAAAAGATTTTATATAATTTATAATACAATTCAATAAAATATTTTCCAAAAGAAAATATAAGAAAAATTATCTTTATTTTTTAAACATTTATATTACAAACTAAAATTTACAATAATTATTTAATGAAAAAAAAAATTAAAGAGTTTTTTTTACTATTTATATTTTTTTTGTTTGTTTAAATGATGTCACTCAAATTAAATATTTTTTATATGTTTATTCGTTTATATTTTGAATAAAAAAAAATAAAAATTATTTAATAAAAAAGGAATAATAAAGAAACAAATAAATTAAAATGAAGACGGCATATTTAAAATATTATTAAAAATAATTTAAATTATTATTAATTAAACTTATATTTTAAAATGTATAATATATATATATATACAAAACTTTATTTAGATACAAATCAAGTTGTACTTTATTTTTTTTGTAATTTTTCATCATTATTTATTTTCCTATTTATTATTTTTATTTTTAATTATGTTATTTTAATTTTGTGAAATTGAAAAATTATTGGATATGACATTTTATTATTTCTTAATAAATTATTTTAAAATTTACCGTTTTTACAACAAATAAAAAATAACGGGTCCAGTTTTTCATAAACAATTATTAATTATTTGAATTAATTTAAAAGGTTTTAAATTTATAGTAATAATATAAATTTTAAATAAAAAAAATTAAAAAATAAAGTAAAAAAAAAAAAAATGGATAAACTATTGAAAGTGAAAACTAATAATTTTATTAAAATAAATAATTAGTTATTAATGGCACTTGTTACAATAATTAAAAGTTTTAATAATATTATTTTATTATTATAAAAGTAGATAGATAACTTTGCTTTATAATGATAAAGTTCTTTAATTCTCAATGGGCGGTCTTTATAAAAAATAAAGACTCAAATAGGCATAACAATTTGGTATTGACATCTAGTAATTACATATAAATAGTTAGCTTTTTATATACCTCTTAGATGTCTTTTTCGCAACAATAATAATCAACTAAGAGTAGAAGCTTACATTAAATATTACATATATGAGGTCTTTATATTAATTAATATTAATTATTAATAATTATAATTTATTATTTATTATGATTTAAAATTATTAATTTTTTTATTATAACTCATTTGTTATTATTATTTATTCGTCTTTTATTCTAGAAAGGAAACACCAGTTAATTTAATATAATAAGAAATTATTAATCGTATTGGTTGCCAGAATTATTTTCATAATTGTTTCAATAATTTTTTTTATTTGAATTTTTTTTTTAACTGTTTATTTTTATTTTTAATTTATTATTATCATTTTTAAAGTTACAATATTAAAAAGTAAATAAAATTAAAACTAATTAAATGTTTTAGTTTTATTTTCCGTACTTACTTGTTAATTTTTTTTATTTGTATTTATTTTTATAACATTAAGTAAAAATATAAAAATTATTAATTAAAAAAATAGATTTATATTAAAATATTATATTTTCTATTAATATGTATCAAATATAATTCATGTATTTATTTTCCACATTTTTTTTTCCTTTTTATTATTTGTTTTCAAACATTACAAATTACAAATATTCATTCATATTAATATATATGAAATATTTATATATATATATAAAGTAAATAAATGTTTTTTAAAATGAAAATAAAAACTTTAATTATTAGTAAATTATTTTGTAAAAAATTAAATAAAAATAAATTAAAAAAGTTTTATATTTTTTTATTTTTTTTTTTATTGTATAAAATTATTAGTTCAATAAGAAATTTCCAATAAAAATAATAATCTTAGTTATAAAATTTTATTATAAGTTAAAAAAAAAAAATACACCAAATCATAATAACAAAAATTTTATACTAGTTAGATTTTATATATTTATCTAGAATTTCAAAATCAAATTAATAATTAATAAAATAAAATAAAATAAAATATTACTATAGATACATTTTTCATTTATTAAAATATAAAATTACATTTTTTTTTAATATTAATGTAAAATATATTATCTTCTGTTTGATTGTATTATTATAAATATGTAATAGTTATAAACGAATATTCATTACTATTTTTAAAATATTTCCCATATTTTCCTGTAAAATATATATATATATAAATATATATTATATTAAATAAAGAGAGTTATATTTTAAATTATAATAATAAAATTAAATATATAATTCATTATACTTCATTATATTTTAAACTACTAAGATGGTTTTTTTTATTAAACACAATAAATGAGAACAACACATTAAAATATTTTATTGTTAAGGATTTAAGATAGTTTTTACTTTGTTATACAATTTTTACTTTATATATATACGTGCTTATTTAAATATTATTGGTAGAATAACTTATTTTAATTTAATTAATTTTATATTATTTGACACTCCCCCTCAAATCTAACTTTCAATTTTATTTAGATATTAAAGTTTGATTTGATTAATAGTTATTATTATTCCTTATTTTTTTATCAGATTTTAAAAAGTAAATTATTTCTGAATCTATCCATTGATGTACTATTTAGGTATTTTGTGAATCCATCTGCTATATTGTTCCCGGACTTAATATATTTTAATTTTATTGTACCTTTATTTATTAAATCTCTTACTTGGTGATATTTAATATCAATATGTTTAGATTTTGCGTTAATTGATCTATTCTGGCAATTATAGATAGCGGCCTTATTATCAGTATTTATAGTCACGGATTTTATTTTAATATTTAATTCTTTAAAAATGATCATATACCACAAACTGTGTTTTGCACAATCACTAACACTTATATATTCCGATTCCGCCGTGGAAGTAGCAATGACATGTCGCATTTTTGAATACCAACTTGTTGGTGAGTCACCGATCGTCATTTCGAAACCTGAAGTTGATTTCCTTGTCTCTTCGTCCCCGGCATAATCAGCATCAGCAAAAACTCTTAAAGTTTTTTCATTTGAAAATTTTATACCATAATTCAAAGTACCCTTTAGATATCTAAAACTTTTCTTCACATTGTGCCAGTCTTCTATTGTTGGATTTTTACTTTTTCATGCGGCTCTGACTACTGAGAATATTATATCTGGTCTTGTACATACAGCAAAATATAGCAAGTTTCCTATGGCACTTCTATAACTTGTCTCATTGAAAGCTTTGCATCTATTTTTAATTTCATTTACAGGTTTTAAATTTCTTACTGGTTTAGTATTTGATAAATTGTATCTTTCAATTAATTCCTTTATATATCCTTTTTGGTGTAGGATATATCCGTTCTTTTGTTTTTCGAATTTTATGCCGATTACGAAATCAACTTCGCCTATATCTTTTATTTTGTAAATATTTTTTATCTGATCTTTCACATCTAATTTTTCATTTTTCTTACCTATTATTAGAATGACATCTACATACGCTGTTAATATACAAATAATTTCTTTGTTTTTATTTTTTTTTGTACACACAGGGTTCGTACGTAAAAGAAAACTTTGTAACCAAATACCTTAAATTGTGAATAATCAACTTTTGACTTAAAAAGAACTTCAAAAGGAATTTTATTATTAATGCCTGAATGTTGGATTCTGTTATGTACATAATTTGCAGTGTCAACGGCGTATTCCCAAAATTGGTGACTAAGCCTTGTATCATTTAAAAAAGCTTTGGCAGAAGAAATTAAAGTTCCGTTAAACCTTTCAGCACGTCCATTTTGTTGAGGATTGTGAGGTACTGTGAATTGCCGAGTGATTCCATGATTAATACAGAAAGATTTGAATCTGTTATTTTTAAATTCAGTACCATTGTCAGAACGTAAGAAAATAATAGTTTTGTTGAACATATTAGTAATGATTTTTGCCCAAACAAGAAATTTATCGAATACATCACTTTTACATTCGAGAAAGGATACCCAACCGAAACGAGAGAAATCATCACGGATAGTTAAAAAATATTTATGCCGAAGAGACCTACTAAATCCATATACACTAATTCGAAAGTAGACTTTGTTTTGTTTTCTGATTTTTTAAAACTGAAGTTTTTCATTTTTGAATTGGAACAAACGGGGCACTTTGATTTAATATTAATCTGAAGTAATTTATTTTTAAAGTGATTAATATTAAAATGTCCAAGGCGGCGATGCCAAAGGTTGATTTTGTCTTTTCTGGAGAGATTAGATAAACTATATACTGAATGAAAGTTTAGAATTTTATTAAAACTTATGGGGTAAGTAGAAAACCAAACTATAAAAATATTTTGTAAATTTGATTTCAAAGTAGTTATTTTGTTGCTATGCTGATCATATATTGAAGCAAATGAATCGTTATTACGGAGAAAGAAAATAATTTTAAAATGTTCCTTTATAAGTTGATTAACAGAGATAATATTTTTTCTAATAAGAGGAACATAATGTACGTTTCTCAAAATAATTTTACTTCCATTTATAAATTCAATAAAGTCGCCGGAAATGGTATAATTAACAATACTTTCATTTGGAAGTATGATATTTTCCTTACAGTTACAGAGATTTGTAAGGTATTTTAAAGAATTTGTCAAATGTAAGGAGGAATCTGAATCTAAAATCCAAGCTGTAAGGTCGTTATGGGAAGAAGATGTTATTTCATTAATACCTGAGAACTGGAATTATTTTTTATGACGCATCCTAAAAACGAGTAGTTTTCAGTATTGTAATCCATTGATAAGGAGTTATTATTGTTGGAATCATTGTTATTGTTTTCAAGTGAATTTAATTGCTTGTAGCTTTTATGTTTGTATCCTTGTTTAATTGTTGTATGTTTGTGATGTTTGTTATTATTTTTCGATTGACTTTTAAATTTCTTATTTTTCGTTAAATTGAATCTGATGGGTTTGTTGAATTTCCTACACTCCTTGGCATAATGTCCGAATTTGTTACATAGGTAACATTTTCCATTTCTGTATGTTCTTTTGCTTTGGAATGAAAAGTGCTTTTTATTTGTACTTGAATCTGAGGTAGTCAAAAATATTTGTTTTGTGGATTCTTCAGATTTTTATTATTCTTTTAAATTGGAAAAGACGATATCGGGGATAACATTCTTCACGTATTCGCAGAGTTTGTTCCATGTCGTGATCGATGTTTTCAAGTTCATCGATCAAGTTCTGTAGAGTAGCTATGAATATATTTATATCTTGTTCTTCGTTATATTTGAGAGAATTTAATTTCTTTTTGATTTCCATACATCTTCTCTCGTGACTAACGGTAAAGGATTTTTCTAATGTCTTCCATGTTTCAAAGGCGGTTTTTCCTTGGCTTGCGATAATTTTTCTTGTTTCTTCACCTAGACTATTTGATGATCAACTTTACCATAACGTCACTTTTTATATCCAGGAGGCTTGTTTCTTTGTCATATAACAGGCTTGGGTCAAATTGGTCAGTTAAGTAATCATCAGGATCATCTTTGATATCTCTTCTCCTTAGTTTTTTTTTTACCTTTCTTGTTAAGGCATAACTTTCGAGGTTATTGATCATTAGTAGATAAAGAATATTAGTTCTCCAATCTGGGTAATTTTCTGAAGTTAATTCAACTACCCGGTTAAAATTTTCAGAATAAGTAAAGTTGATTCCTTTTGGAATTGGTAGCTCGTTTTCACTAACAAGGATCGGTTGGTTTGATGTTTGACGTCTTCTCATTTTGTTTTGACTTCTTAGATGTTGTGATTTTTTTTTTTTTTTTTTTTGAATAGGAAAAATAATTTTATTACAAATATAATGAATATTATTAAGATGTATTTGAAGAGCTGAAAAAAAAATATTATTGAGCAATTCAAGGTTATACAAATAATGTTATTATTTTCAGTATTGTGTTTAATTAATTTCAATATTATATTGTTATTTTTTGATATATAATAATTATTTTGATTGGTTCAAAATAATTATATTATTATTATTATTATTATTATTATTATTATTTTATTTTTTTTTTTTATTGTTAAGTATTGATTGGGGAGGATATAAAAAATATGAAGTTTAATATTTTTATTGTATAATTTATATTCTAACGTATTAATATATTGTTTATTCAAATTAGTTCCATGAATCCATGTATTGCCATTTCATTCAATATAATTTATAATATCATTAAAATATTGGTTAATTTATAATTCTTACGTATTACTATGATGTTTATTTAAATTAGTTCAGTGAATCTATGCATTGCCAATTTATTTAGCACCATGTATAATGAAATTAAAATATTTATTTATGTATTTAACAATATTCAGCACTATCTTTTAATATTATTAATTTCACTTATTAAAAGACGTATAACTTATTTTAATTTACATTAATTTTATATTATTTGACATTGGTTGTTAATAATCTCATTAAATATAAATGATTATTTTGCTTTATAACATATATAATTAAATAAAATATTTTATTTTTAAAAATAAATTGTCTTTAATATTCTTTAATAAAATATAATAATAAATATTTATTTTATTTTATATACTTGTACTTTTATATTGTTACATTCAAAATTTATTTTACTTTATTTTATTTTTTTTTATTTTATACACTTGTACTTTTATATTATCACATTCAATATTTATTTTATTTTATTTTATTGAATTTTATATACTTGTACTTTTATATTGTTACATTCAATATTTATTTTATTTTATTTTATATACTTGTACTTTTATACTATTACATTCAATATTTATTTTATTTTATTTTATATACTTGTACTTTTATACTATTACATTCAATATTTATTTTATTTTATTTTATATACTTGTACTTTTATACTATTACATTCAATATTTATTTTATTTTATTTTATATACTTGTACTTTTATACTATTACATTCAATATTTATTTTATTTTATTTTATTTTATTTTATATACTTGTACTTATATATTATTACATTCTTTATTTATTTATTTATTTATTTATTTATTTATTTTTTTACAAATAATTGAAAAACTAAATTTTCAAAATTAACATTAAGAATAATATTGGATAATTAATATAATAATATTAATTATATAATTAAAAAATATTTATAAAAATATAGAAATGGAAGAAAATCTAATTATAGATATAAGTGAGTCTAACAAAGGAAAAGAGCAAATTATTATTAATAAAAAAAAATATAAATTTAATTTTTCATATGTAAGAAAAAGATATAATTCCAAAGTTTATAAATGTACCGAATATAAAAAAATAAATAAATGTAAATCTTTTATTATTTTAAATGATAAGAAAGAAATCTTAAAATATGATAGTTCACATAATCATCCTGAAAAAGAATACGATGTATCTCTATCTATAATGAAACATAAAATAAAAGATGGAAATGAAAAAAGTTCAATTCCTTTTGGTATAAAAATAAAACCCCTATATAATAAAATTTCTAAAGAAATGGGACTTATATGTCCAGAATATAATTCAATTAAATCCCAAATATCAAGAAATTTAAATAAAAAACTACCATCCAATGTAACAATATTTGCTGAAATTCCTAGTGAATCTTAATATTATAAAACAAAGCGAGGTGAAAATTTTATGATATTCAAAAATTCTAATTTAATAATTTTTCAATCTCCTTTTCAAGCAAAATTATTTAGGGAATATAATGATGATATATTTGTAGATGGTACATTTTTTATTGCCCCTAGATTTAGTTATCAAATATTTATTATAAGAACTTATGCTAAAGAACTAAATAGTTTTTACACTACTTCTTTTGCAATATTAAAAAATAAAGAACAAGAAACATATAAAATATTATTTGAAAAATTAAAAAAAAATGCCAATACATATAACAATAATATTATAATTGAACCAAAAAATTTGCATTGTGATTTTGAGAGGGGCATATCTTAAGCAGCAAAAACAATATTTCCTAATACAAATATTAAATATTGCATATGACATTATAAAAAATCACTAGAAATTAAGAAAAATAAATTATGCTATAATGAAAGAAAAAATGATAATAATATATTTATTTATTATAAAGCTATTTCAAATTTACCATTTATAAATCCTGAATACATATTTGATATTTATGTTATAATTAAAATTAAATCCATTAAAAATAATTATTGTCAATTTTTAAAATTTTTAGAATATTTTTATACAACATATTTAATTGATTATGATATGAAAATTTGGAATTATTACAATAATATGGAACATATAACAAACAATGCCTCAGAATCACTCAATAATTATTTAAATAATTTATTTCCAACAAAACCATCTTTTTATGAATTAATAGATAAATTTAATGAACTTGAACATTTATCATATTATGATTATCAAAGAAAAATAAGAGGAATTTGGAAAATAAAAAAAAGAGCAATAAATAAAGCTAATGAATCAGTGCCTTAATTGAATGTTACAAAAATATTGAAGCCAAGTTATTTGATGCTAAATGTGATAGAAATAATATTATTAATTTGTGGTTTGATTGTTTAACTGATTTAAATAACATAATATAAATATTACTTTATGATAAATAATTAAGAAATGAATAATGACCAAACGAAATAAATTTTCATTCAAAAATTTATTTTATAAAGCTTATTAAATTTATACAGTTCAAATACAATTTATAATTAATAATTTTATCATTATAATTATTATTTTGCTTAATAATTTTTAAATAAAAGAATTATTATTAACAACATTTATATTTTTAAATAACATTTATATTTTTAATAACATTTAAATAAAAGAATTATTATTAATAACATTTATATTTTCAATAACATTTAAATAAAAGAATTATTATTAATAACATTTATATTTTTAATAACATTTAAATAAAAGAATTATTATTAATAACATTTATATTTTTAATAACATTTAAATAAAAGAATTATTATTAATAACATTTATATTTTTAATAACATTTAAATAAAAGAATTATTATTAATAACATTTATATTTTTATATAATTCTTTTATTAATAACGTTTAAATAAAAGAATTAAAATCATAAAATCTAACCATTATATAATTTATTTAATTATTCACTTAATAATTAAAAATTGAATTAACAAAATAATACAATAAAATAATATTATGTAGCATAAAATAGTTAAAGCCACATAATGATTTATATCACGTGATAATTGGTTTAATGAAACCTCCCCATATAAAATTACATTTTTTTTAATATTAACTTAAAATCTATCATCTTCTGTTTGATTGTATTATTATAAATTAATAATTATAAACGAATAATCATTATTATTTTTAAAATATTTCACATATTTGCCTGTAACAAATATAAATATATATATGTTAAATTAATTAAGAAAGTTATAATTTAAAATATAATTAAAAAATTAAATAAAAGAAATACATAGTGAATTATATTTTAAACTACTTAGATGCTTTTTTTTTATTTGAATATAATCAAACAATATTTATTTTTTTTTTTTAAATATAAAAGAATTTTGAAATAAAAAATAAATAAAATATAGAAGAACTAACATATATTAAAAAAAAATAAAAATCAATATATATAATTTATTTTAATTATACAGTAACAAATTTGAATATTAAAGTGATAAACAAATGTAATAATTTTAATAATTTTTGATATAATAATAATTTTTATATTTCATTTATTATAAAATTTTTTCATGAATTTATAATATACTTATAATAAATAATTTTTTTACATCATTATTCTACATATAAAGTTAATAAAATATGTAAAGAATATTATTTATATTTATTATTTTTTAATAGTAATATAAAAATATGCTTATTTATTTTGATACTTAGTCAGCCAGTGACATCAATATCGAAAAAAATTATTTGATTTTTTTAAATATAAATAAAACTATTTACTAAGATAAAGTAAAAATATATATATATATATATATATACATTTCTAATTATAGTTTTTATATTATTTAAATTATTATTTAATTATTTTTTTTTTTAAAATAATTTTTTTAAAAAAAAAATTGAAAATAATAAAATTACTATCAAAGTAATTTATATATTAATAATAATTTAAAGAGGTGGGTTAGCATTCTTAATACCTTCTTCAAAGTGAGCTTGGAACCATTGACCGGCTTCTGGAGCAGGTTTCATAGCCGTTTCATGTCCACAGTATCCATCGTAACGTTCAGCAGATTCATCAGAAGTACCATCGGATTCACCAAGAGGCTTAACCCAATAGAAAGCATCAAGATATTCCATTCCTGAAATTGGACTAGCTTGTGGTCTAGCACCAATACCAACACCAGTTTGATTACACCATTCTCCTGGATGCTTACGATCAGTCTTCTTACCATTACGAGAAGTATCAGAAACAAAGTATACAGATTTAATACCGGCAGCAGTAAAGTCTTGGTACATCGCTTCTAAGTATCTCTTTTCATCTGGACATGGATTCCATTCAGTCTCTGGTCCACGAGAAAGAGATGGATCTTCCCATGGAGTATAATTAGCAACATTATCAGCGAAACCACGAACTTCACCTGGAGCACCAGAAGCAATGACTTCAGAATAAACCTTAGAAGCCTTTTCACGATTATCATCCCAACCTAACCAGAAAGCATGACCAATATCAAGATACATTGCAACATGTTTAAGGACACCAAACTTTTGAATTAAATAAGCATGACCATCAAAATAGTACTTTTGAGAATCAGCACAAGCTGGAGTAGATTCAATATTGGTGACCATATTAGCAAGAGAATCAGGTTCAATAATAAGAACAACAGGTTGAGAATTGTAAGTCTTTAAATGACCTTCAATAATATCAATATATTCTGACTTATAACGTTCCATATCACTTTCATTAGCAAGAAGTTCACCATTAGAAGCAAGAGCATGACAATCACGACCTGGTAAATCATAAACAACGAAAACAGTCAACACGGTCTTTCCAGAAGAAGTTTGTTGAGCGAGGGCACCCTTAAGATTCTTCTCCAACCAATCATTCATATTCTTCAAAGAATCTAACCAAATAGCATTAGAATATTCCTTCATTTTTTCAGCCTTAGCAGCAAGTTCGGAATTAGAGATTTGAGCGATAGCAGCATCGACTTCAGCAGTATAATAAGGATTAATGAAGAATTCATGTCCAGCGAAAGGATTTCCTGAATGAACGAATTGAGTACCCGAAGGAGCAGCAACGGTAGTATCATCTGAATCAGTATTATCAGAAGTTGTTGTTGTTGTTGTTGTTGTGTCTGTGTTATTGGTAACTGGAGCAGTGGTATTACCAGTATCTGGAGCAGTAGTAGTATCAGTAGTAGTATCAGTAGTTTCTGGAGCAGTGGTAATACCAGTATCTGGAACAGAAGTAGTATCAGTAGTAGTATCAGTAGTTACAGGTGTTTGATTTTGATTTTGATCATTTTGTTGATTTTGGTTTTGATCTTGTCCTTGGTTTTGTTGATTTTGATCATTTTGTTGGTTTTGTTGGTTCTGATCTTGACCTTGGTTTTGGTTTTGCTGATTTTGATCATTTTGTTGATTTTGTTGATTTTGTTGGTTTTGGTCTTGACCTTGGTTTTGGTTTTGATCTTGTTGATTTTGTTGATTATGATCATTTTGTTGGTTTTGTTGGTTTTGTTGATTTTGTTGATTTTGATCTTGGTTTTGGTTTTGATTTTGTTGATTTTGATCTTGGTTTTGGTTTTGATTTTGTTGATTTTGATCATTTTGTTGGTTTTGTTGATTTTGATCATTTTGTTGATTTTGTTGATTTTGATCATTTTGTTGGTTTTGATCTTGACCTTGGTTTTGGTTTTGTTGATTTTGATCTTGACCTTGGTTTTGGTTTTGTTGATTCTGATCTTGATCTTGGTTTTGTTGATTTTGTTGATTTTGATTTTGTTGATTCTGATCTTGATCTTGGTTTTGTTGATTTTGGTCAATGGCTTGGCTATTAATAATACCACACCAATTTCCATTTTCTACACCCCATAATCCATCTTTATCGGTGTATCTAACATCGACAGTGCTTTGACAACATGGATAGCCAAGATCTTGAGACCAGCAAGAATCGGCAGAGGCAATTTTAGCTATGAGAACAGAAACAACAGTAAAAACAACGGAAGCCTTCATTTTTTAATTTAATTTAATTTATTTATTTTTACTTATTAAAATAAAAATTTATAAAAGATTTATAATAAATATTTTAATTATAAATAATTTTTTATATACAATAAATATAAAAAGATTTTATATAATTTATAATACAATTTAATAAAATATTTTCCAAAAAAAAATATAAGAAAAATTATCTTTATTTTTTAAATATTTATATTATAAATTAAAATTTACAATAATTATTTAATGAAAAAAAAAAAATTAAAAAGATTTTTTTTACTATTTATATTTTTTTTTTGTTTGTTTAAACGATGTCACTCAAATTAAATATTTTTTATATGTTTATTCATTTATATTTTGAATAAAAAAAAAATAAAGATTATTTAATAAAAAAGGAATAATAAAGAAACAAATAAATTAAAATGAAGACGGCATATTTAAAATATTATTAAAAATAATTTAAATTATTATTAATTAAACTTATATTTTAAAATGTATAATATATATATATATACAAAACTTTAACAAAACTTTATTTAGATACAATAAAGTAGTAATTTATTTTTTTTGTAATTTTCATCATTATTTATTTTCCTATTTATTATTTTATTTTTAATTATTTTATTTTTAATTATGTTATTTTAATTTTGTGAAATTGAAAAATTATTGGATATAACATTTTATTTTTTCTTAATAATTTATTTTAAAATTTACCGTTTTTACAACAAATAAAAAATAACGATCTAATTTTTCATAAACAATTATTGGTTATTTGAATTAATTTAAAAGTTTTAAATTTATAGTAATAATATAAATTTTAAATAAAAAAAAAATAAAAATAAAGTAAAAAAAACAAAAAAACAAAAAAAAAAAAAAAAAAAATGGATTAACTTTGAAAGTTAAAACTAATAATTTTATTAAAATAAATAATTAGTTATTAATGGCATTTGTTAAAAGTAATAAAAATATTATTTTATTATTACATATATGAGGTCTTTATATTAATTAATATTAATTATTAATAATTATAATATATTATTTATTATGATTTAAATTTATTTATTTTTTTATTATAACTTATTTATTATTATTATTTATTCGTCTTTTATTCTAAAAAGGAAAACCAGTTAATTTAATATAATAAGAAATTATTAATCGTATTGGTTGCCGGATTTATTTTCTTAATTGTTTCAATAATTTTTTTGATTTAAATTTTTCTTTTAACTGTTTCTTTTTATTTTCAATTTTTTATTATTATTTTTAAAGTTACAATATTACAAAGTAAATTAAATTAAAACTAATTAAAAGTTTTAGTTTTATTTTCCATACTTATTAATTTTTTTTATTTTTATTTTCAAACTTTAAATAAAAATATAGTCAGGATTAAAAATTATTAATTAATTAAAAAAATAGATTTATATTAAAATATTATATTTTCTATTAATATGTATCAAATATAATTAATGTATTTATTTTCCACATTTTTTTTCCTTTTTATGATTTGTTTTCAAACATTACAAATTACAAATATACATTCATTAATATATATGAAATATATATATATATAAAGTGCCTTTTGATTTTTTGATATAAAATGAAAATAAAAACTTTAATTATTAGTAAATTATTTTGTAAATAATTAAATAAAAATAAATTAAAAATATTTTATATAATTAATTTTTTTGTATAAAATTATTAGTTTAGAAAAAAGTAATTTCCAAAAAATAATAATTTTAGTTGTAAAATTTTGTTATAAGTTAAAAAAAAAAAATACGCCAAATCATAATAACAAATATTTTATACTAGTTAGATTTAATATATTTATCTAGAATTTAAAAATCAAATTAATAATTAATAAAATAAAATATTACTATAGATGCACTTTTTCATTTATTAAAATATAATATTACATTATTTTTTTTTAATATTAATGTAAAATATATCAACTTCTGTTTTATTGTATTAATGTAAATATGTAATAATTATAAATGAAGATTAATTACTATTTTTAAAATATTTCACATATTTGTCTGTAGAAAATATATATATATATATTATTTTAATTAAGAAAGTTATAATTTAAAATATAATTATAAAAATTAAATAAAAAAAATACATAATGAATTATGTTTTAAATTACTTAAATGCTTTTTTTTTTTTTTTATTTTTTATTTTTTTTTTATATTTGAATATAATAAAGCAATATTAAAAGGAAATTGACTTTTTTTTTTATTAAATTTAAAAGAATTTTGAAATTAAAATAATTTTTTTAAAAAAAAATTGAAAAAAATAAAATTACTATCAAAGTAATTTATATATTGATAATAATTTAAAGAGGTGGTGTTAGCATTCTTAATACCTTCTTCAAAGTGAGCTTGGAACCATTGACCGGCTTCTGGAGCAGGTTTTATAGCCGTTTCATGTCCACAGTGCACCTCCTTATGGATCAGGGTTTGAATTGACTATCTGAAAGAAATTATAGTCTTCTCCTTCAGAGGCATTTTCAGCGTTGACACTCCATTTATAATCATAGTTGTAAATTTTTGTTGCAAATTCAAAATACAACAAATCATTATAATAAAATTTTAGATTAGTTAGATATAACAATATATCCAGAATTTTTAAAAAAATTAATTATTAATAAAATAAAATATTACTATAGATACACTTTTCATATATTAAAATATAAAATTACCTTTTTTTTTTAATATTAATGTAAAATATTTCATCTTCTGTTTGATTGATTTAATGTACATATGTAATATTATTAAACTTAGATTCATAATTATTTTTAGAATATTTCATATATTTGCCTATAACAAATATAAATAAATACATATTTTGGTGTAATGTATATTGTGTTTGGTAACATGATCCCCAGTTAAATTTAAAATTATAAAACAAAGAAGTAACATCTTTAAAATAGATAGTGTGGTATCCACTAAACCCTTCCCTGAACCACAAGAGATCATGAAAAATTGAATTATTTACTATCGGTTCTGTGTAAATGTGCATTAATGAGAATTAACAGGACTACTAGCTCTACTATTCGTTTACCATATCAGTACGACGTCCGCACTCTTGGTAATGAAAGTGTTTTTTTGCTAAACCTCTCATAAAGTAACTCAAGAGAGCTACTGATGATTGGTATTGTATTAGCAAGCCTCACAATACACGGAATAGTAGACCACAATGAACTTTTTAGGAGTTGTATCGAATTGCAACTCATCTAAAGCTGAAATTCCGCCATGAATGAATAAATAAATATACCTGTATATGAAATTTTCATATTCTAAAATATTAGAATAAGAAAGAAGTAAAGATTCTTTACTATGGTGGAAAATATAATGAAAGAGTCGTCGATAAAATCTAAAGACTTATATCGACATAGAGAAAAGCTAGAGCATTCAAATATCCAATGGATAAAAGATTGATCACCTTTTCCACAACAAGTGTAGAATTTAGGACAATCGTCAGAAAACTCTACTACTTCTAATTTCAATAGTGGTATTGTATGTGTAACCAGCTCTTAATCTTAAAATCTAGTTAAATCCTAAACTTAAATGAGGTATTCAAGGCTGAGCTTGAATAAATTTCAAATATTTAAAAATTTGATGTTATCGTAATTCGTACCTATATAATTCCTTGAAATTTATCAACATCAGACCAGCATGTAAGGGATATGGTTTATGAGATCTTTAATGATACATTTTGAATTTTTCCATTTACAAAGTCATTTTATTTGAAGAGAAGCACAAAAGCTAGTAATTGGAAATACATAAAGATCTCAAGATATGCATAAACACTAACCATTGAGTTCCTTTTGATATAACTCTTACATTTTTTCTTTCTTTTAACGCTAAGATAATCTTCCTTGCTAGAGGAAGCAGAATGAATACACCACAACAATGTAGTGTTAATTAAGGATTATACATTCTTAGAATTGTTTTCGTTTGAATCTAAAAGTGGAGCAAAATATAATGCTTTGCCAATAATATATAATTGAATAATAGATCTTTTAAATGTTAATGGAACTTTATTATTGGATAAAAAACTAGAGAAAGAAAATAAGGATTTTCTAACTTTAGTATTCATATATGTGATAATAGGCTCAAGGGAAAGATAATTATTGAAGGAGATACCTTAGTAAATATATATAGATTCTTTAAGGATAGAATACATATCTTTGTGAAATGTAGGTTCTTCGTAACCATGATATCAAACAAAATATAAGCCATCGTAGCACATTTATTGATACCAAAAGACATTTCATTTCACTAGGGGATATAAGAACAATATCATCAGCAAAAAGAACACCACAATATTTTTTATTACCAATACTAACACCATATTTATCATAATTATTTAAAAATCATTAATGAATAAATTAAACAAAATTATTGGTAGTGGGAAAATTTGTCAAACATCATGATTAATGCGAAATTCATTTGATAACATATCAAAGTAAGGAGCTCTAGCTTTTGAAGTAAGATAGAGCTTAGAAATGAAATCAAAACATTTTTCACATATACCAAAGTGAAAGAATTTTGTAATAATGTTGAAAATGGGGACAGAGTAGTAGGCTTTATTCAGAATAAGAGAAGTTACATATGTGAATCGACCTTTACATATTATTCTTTGATAAATTTCTCTAATAGAAATGTAGATACTGATTAAAATAGTAATATAATAATCAGTAAAATAGAAGAAAAGAAAGATAAGTACTCCATACATTCATAAGGAGAAAAAGAAAGTAAAAGAATAAATAAATAAAAAAAGAATCGAAGGATAAAGGAACTGAGAGAAACAGAATAAAAAGAAAAAAGGGAAAAAGTAATACTTACCCGACTCAAACAAAACACTCAATATATATATATAAAAACAAATAAAAAAAAATATAAAGTATATATATAAAAATATTGAATATAAAAGTATATTTAAATATTTATATGTATATAATATAATAAACAAGAGATAAAAGAATTAAAAAATTAATAAAGAAAAAAATTAAATAATTCCAAGGTCCTTTATGACAAAAACCTTAAAAATAAAAAACTTTGATTAAAATAGAAATAAAAATGAAATGAAATACGCTCCTCAGGGGATATATTAAATTATAATTAGAGAGTTATAATTTAAAAAATAATTATAAAATTTAAATAAAATAACTAAATAATGCATTATATTTAAAAATACTTTTTTTTTTTTTTATATTTGAATATAATAAAGCAATATTAAAAGGAAATAGATTCTTTTTAAATATTAAAGAATATTGAAATAAAAAAATTAATAAAATATAGAAGAATCAACATAAATTAAAAGAAAATAAAAGTCAATATATAATTTACTTTAATTATACAACAACAAATATGAATATTACAGTAATTTATAAACGCAATAATTTTAATTACTATTGATTTAATAATAATTTATTTTTTTATTTACTATAAAAAATTTCATGAATTTTTTACATATTTAAAATAAAATTAAAAAAAAAAAAAGAAAATACTTTTTTTTTATAATTATTCTACATATAAAAATAATAAAATAATGATATTTATTTTAAATAATGGTATTCATTAATAAAAAATTTATGTAAAGAATATTTCAAACATAGCTTATTTATACAAATAATTTTTTTTATATATTTTTTTTAAATAATAATATAAAAATATGTTTGCTTATTTTGATAGTTAGTCAACCAGTGACATAAATATCAAAAAAATATATATATATTCATTTTTAATATATATATAATAATTTATTAAGATAAAATTAAATTAAGTATATATATATATATTTCTACATCATATTTTTTAAATCGTTTAAATTATTATTATTTTTTTAGTATAACTTCTTTTTTAAAAAAAAGAATATAATAAAATTACTATCAAAGTAATTCATATATTAATAATAATTTAAAGAGGTGGGTTAGCATTCTTAATACCTTCTTCAAAGTGAGCTTGGAACCATTGACCGGCTTCTGGAGCAGGTTTCATAGCCGTTTCATGTCCACAGTATCCATCATAACGTTCAGCAGATTCATCAGAAGTACCATCGGATTCACCAAGAGGCTTAACCCAATAGAAAGCATCAAGATATTCCATTCCTGAAATTGGACTAGCTTGTGGTCTAGCACCAATACCAACACCAGTTTGATTACACCATTCTCCTGGATGCTTACGATCAGTCTTCTTACCATTACGAGAAGTATCAGAAACAAAGTATACAGATTTAATACCGGCAGCAGTAAAGTCTTGGTACATCGCTTCTAAGTATCTCTTTTCATCTGGACATGGATTCCATTCAGTATCTGGTCCACGAGAAAGAGATGGATCTTCCCATGGAGTATAATTAGCAACATTATCAGCGAAACCACGAACTTCACCTGGAGCACCAGAAGCAATGACTTCAGAATAAACCTTAGAAGCCTTTTCACGATTATCATCCCAACCTAACCAAAAGGCATGACCAATATCAAGATACATTGCAACATGTTTAAGGACACCAAACTTTTGAATTAAGTAAGCATGACCATCAAAGTAGTACTTTTGAGAATCAGCACAAGCTGGAGTAGATTCAATATTGGTGACCATATTAGCAAGAGAATCAGGTTCAATAATAAGAACAACAGGTTGAGAATTGTAAGTCTTTAAATGACCTTCAATAATATCAATATATTCTGACTTATAACGTTCCATATCACTTTCATTAGCAAGAAGTTCACCATTAGAAGCAAGAGCATGACAATCACGACCTGGTAAATCATAAACAACGAAAACAGTCAACACGGTCTTTCCAGAAGAAGTTTGTTGAGCGAGGGCACCCTTAAGATTCTTCTCCAACCAATCATTCATATTCTTCAAAGAATCTAACCAAATAGCATTAGAATATTCCTTCATTTTTTCAGCCTTAGCAGCAAGTTCGGAATTAGACATTTGAGCGATAGCAGCATCGACTTCAGCAGTATAATAAGGATTAATGAAGAATTCATGTCCAGCGAAAGGATTTCCTGAATGAACGAATTGAGTACCCGAAGGAGCAGCAACGGTAGTATCATCTGAGTTATTATTATCAGAAGTATTATCAGAAGTTTTTGTTGTTGTTGTTGTGTCTGTGTTATCGGTAACTGGAGCAGTAGTAGTATCAGTAGTAGTACCAGTAGTAGTATCAGTAGTAGTATCAATAGTAGTATCAGTAGTAGTATCAGTAGTAGTATCAGTAGTTTCTGGAGCAGTGGTATTACCAGTATCTGGAGCAGAAGTAGTATCAGTAGTAGTATCAGTAGTTTCTGGAGCAGTAGTAGTATCAGTAGTTACTGGTGCTTGATTTTGATTTTGTTCATTTTGTTGGTTTTGTTGGTTTTGATCTTGACCTTGACCTTGGTTTTGGTTTTGTTGGTTTTGATCTTGACCTTGATTTTGTTGGTCTTGTTGGTTTTGTTGATTTTGATCTTGACCTTGGTTTTGGTTTTGTTGATTTTGATATTGACCTTGGTTTTGGTTTTGGTTTTGTTGATTTTGATCTTGACCTTGGTTTTGGTTTTGGTCTTGTTGATTTTGATCTTGACCTTGGTTTTGGTTTTGGTCTTGTTGGTTTTGTTGATTTTGATCTTGACCTTGGTTTTCTTGGTTTTGATCATTTGCGGCTTGGCTATTAATAATACCACACCAATTTCCATTTTCTACACCCCATAATCCATCTTTATCGGTGTATCTAACATCGACAGTGCTTTGACAACATGGATAACCAAGATCTTGAGACCAGCAAGAATCGGCAGAGGCAATTTTAGCTATGAGAGCAGAAACAACAGTAAAAACAAAGGAAGCCTTCATTTTTTAATAAAAATATTTTTTTTAAATAAAAAATTTATAAAAGATTTATAATAAATAATTTAATTATATTTTTGTATACAATAAATTTAATTTATAATCTAAAAAATTTTATATAATTTATAATACAATTCAATAAAATATTTTCCAAAAGAAAATATAAAAAAAATTTTTATTTTCAAATATTAATATTAAAAATATTACAAATTAAATTTACAATAATTGATGAATATAAAAAAAAAATAAAGAGATTTTTTCTACTATTTATATTTTTTTTGTTTGTTTATTTGTTTAAATGATGTCACTCACATTAAACATAATTTATTTATTTATTTTTTTTAAAAAAAAAGATTATTTAGTAAAAAAGGAAAGATAAAGAAACAAATAAATTAATATGAAGACGGCATATTTAATTATTTAAATTAATTTAAATTAATATTAATATATATATAAATAACTTTATTTAAAAGTTTGATATACTTTTTTTTCATTTTTTATTTTTTTGTTATTTTCATCATTATTTAATTTCCTATTTATTATTTTATTTTATATTATTTTTATTTTTGTGAAACTGAAAAATAAATGGATAAGACATTTAATTATTTCTTTATATTAACCGTTTTTACAACAAATAAAAAAATAATAATTTAATTTTTCAGAAACAATTATTGGTTACTTGAATTAATCTAAAAGTTTTGAATTTAAAATTAATAAATAAGTGAAAATTAATAATTTAATTAAAATAAATAATTAGTTATTAATGGTAGTTATTAGAATAATTAAAAATTTTAAATATACTATTTTATTATTAGAATAATTAAAAATTTTTAAATTACTATTTTATTATTAAAACGATAGATAGATAAATTTGTTTTATAATGATAAAATTCTTCAATTCTTAACGGGTGGACTTTGTAGAAATTAAGGCTCAAATAGACATAACAATTTGACATCTCCTCCTAATACCTACTTATAGTTAGTTTCCTATATACTTCTTAGATGTCCCTTTCACAACAATAATATTCAACTAAGAGTTGAAGCTTAGATTAAATATAACATATATGGGGTCTTTATATATTGATTAATATTAATTTTAATAACTATAATTTATTATTTATTATAATTTAAAATTATTAATTTTTTTATTATAACTTATTTGTTATCATTATTTATTCGAAAATGGGAAAACCAGTTAATTTAATATAATAAATAGTTAATAATCGTATTGGTTGTCGGATTTATTTTCTTCACTGTTTCAATAAATTTTTTTTTTTTAATTTCTTATTTATTCTTTTTTAAGTTATAATATTATTTAGTAATAATATCATATTATATAAATTAAAATTAATTAAAAGTTTTAGATTTATTTTCCGTACTTTTTAATATTTTTTTTTTAATTTTTGAAACTTTTTTTTTTTTTTTTTAATTTTATTTTCAAACTTTAAATAAAAATATAATAGGATTATAAATTTATTAAAAAAATAGATATATACAAATTTATTTTATTTTCTATTAACGGGTAACATATATTATTATTATAGTATTTATTTTCCGTATATTTTTTCCTTTTTTTTGGTTTGTTTTCAAACATTACAAATTACAAATATACATTCATTAATATATATGAAATATTTATATATATAAAGTAAATAAATGTTTTTGATATAAAATGAAAATAAAAACTTTAATTATTAATAAATTATTTTGTAAATAATTACATAAAAATAAATTAATAAATCATTAAACATTTGATTAATTATAAAAATATATTGAATTATAAAGATATATTTTAATATTTTGTAAAATAGTAAAATAATTATTTAAAATATTTAATTATAAAAATATATTTAATTATAAAGATATATTTTAATATTTTGTAAAAAATAATATTATAACAATATTTTAATTATATAAATATATTTTTAAAATAATAATATTTTATCGTAAAAATATATTTTAATGTTCTTAAGCTAACCTAATCTAATAAAGATTAAAAATACTTTAATAATTATTGTATTTATTCATTTATTCTCTTTTTAAAATAATTTTTACTATTAAAAAAATTATTATTATATATTTTAATATTTCGTAAAATAGTAATAAAATAATAATTTATAATATTTAATTATAAAGATATATTTTAATATTTCGTAATATAATAATTAAATAATTATTTAAAATATTTAATTATAAAAATATATTTAATTATAAAGATATATTTTAATATTTTGTAAAATAGTAATAAAATAATTATTTAAAATATTTAATTATAAAAATATATTTAATTATAAAGATATATTTTAATATTTTGTAAAAAATAATATTATAACAATATTTTAATTATATAAATATATTTTTAAATAATAATATCATAAAAATATATTTTAATGTTCTTAAGCTAACCTAATCTAATAAAGATTAAAAATACTTTAATAATTATTGTATATATTATTATTTTTTTTTTTATTAATTATATTACTATATTGTTTATTTTATTATTATTATTTTTTTTTTATTTATTATTTATCAATTTATTATTTATTTAAACAGATATTTGTAAAGCTATTTATATATGAAAAAAATTTTTTTAATATTTAAATATTTACTTCAAAAATATAAATACATCAATATTAAAAATATTTAATTTTATTTATTTATTTATTTATTTAATAATTCTCAATTTGGCGAAATGCCACATTTTTTTAATACTGCTTTCAAAAAAATTGGCGAAACGCAATCTGGCGAAATGCCCCACACCCATTTCAATTAGAATAATTTATTTTAACAACGAAATAAAGTAATTTATAATGAAATTTATTATATTTAATTTCATTAAATTCTAATAAAATTATCACTGATTTATAATGTAACATGATATAAAATAGGTTTATGTAGTATCATACATTCTATACAATAACATAAAATTAATTTAAAATTTAAACATAAAATTTTAAACATAAATGATATGACTGGGTTTTTTTAAATAATGGTTGTTTTGTAAGATTTATTAATAAAATTATAATATTTGTACAAATAAAATAATAATTCTAATTCCTAAAATGTTACAAGAGATTCCTCTATTTCTAATATAAATAATCTAATCTATATATAAGAAATAGGCAATATATTAATTATATATTCTAATATATAGAACTATATAAATTTTGTAATAATACATATTGAAATAAAATAAAAAAAAAATAATTATTATCAAAAAGATATAAATTTTATATTTAATAATTATTATTAAATATACAAATATGTTACTACACATATTTATTTTATATCAGTATTTTAAATATTTTAAAAAACTTTAAAATTTTAATTTTCAATTATTAAATAATTAACATTTATTATTATTATTAAATTTTATTATATTTATTGATCCAATAATCTATGAAAAGAAAAATTATTCTAAAATTATTAGTTTTATTTATTGAATAATAAAAATAAAACAATCTAATTATTTATTTATATCTAATTATTTATTTATTTATTTATATTATAACAAATTTATTATTTAGTTATTTTTTTATTTATTCATCAATTAAAAATTGCTCTTCCCCATTTATTTATTATAAAGAATTATATATTTATTTATTATTAATAATATTATTTATTTAAGTATTATGATTTACATATTTACAAATATGATATTAATTTGTTTTTCTATTATTCTTTTTAATTGTATATATATATTTTTTTCTATTCTATAAACTTTTCTGTTAACAGCAATATGTCTTAACAGGAGATTATCTTAAATAATAATAATAATAATAATAATTATGTTTTTAAAAAAAAAATAGAAAAGAGAAAGAAGTTGTCTATTTTATATATTACATTTAATAAATCTTCAGCCAATATTTTTAAATAAATTATATAATTTTTATAAATATTTTGAATAATTTTTAGCTGAATATTTTAATTAAACTATATATAAATATGCTAAAACTATGCTATTTTTATTATTATTTTTATTTATTTATTTTTATTTTTTTAATTATTTTATTTTTTTTATTTTTTTATTTTATATTTTTTGAAGAAAATGGTATAGTTTTTAGCATAGTTTTAGCATCATATACCTATGTTGTTCATCATATATATTAATATAAGGCTTACGAATAAATAGGGCAGTATTGTATTTGTATGCCAAATATATGCATATATATGTTCAAAACTATAGTGAATTTTGCTGAATATTTTATATAAAAATATTAGCAAAAGTGTAGTAAAATGGCATACAAATACAATCATACAGCTATATTGTTCATATAAAAATATTAATAAAATTATAAAAAAAATAATAATAATAATAATAAAAATAATTAAAAAATAATAATTAAAATATTAATAAAAATAATAATAATAATATTAATTAAAATAATTAAAATAATAATAAAAATAATAATAATAATTAATAATAATATGCTGAATATTTAATTAAATATACTAGGTTTTTATCATTATTTTATTAAAAACTATGCTATTTTTATTTTACTAATTTTAAACAATTGCCTTCCAAAAATTTATATATCATCAACGCTATGGTTTTTATATCAACATATGCAAAAAACACTATGATAAAAAAAAAAAAGAAAATGAAAAAAAATTGCAATATACAATAAAAATAAATTAATAATAATAATGATGATAAAAATGAATAATATATAAATACATATAGATAAAATTATAAATAAAAAAGATTAACACAAAAAAAAATCATTGAAACTTTTTATAAATAAATATTTTTAAAACTTCCATAATATTTGAAAAAATAATTGAACCTTCATTCAAAAAAAAAAAAATTAATAAAATAAAAAATAAAAAGAGAAAAAAATACTTTAATCTACATAATTTTTATTTTTTTTTTTTAAAAAAAAAAAAAACAACAAAATCTGATAAGTAATAAAATATATATTATATATATATTATATAAAAATTATATTTTATTTGTTAATTTTATTTTTATTTTACTCTTTTTAATTCGATTTCTTTTTTTTTTTTTTTTTTTTTTTTTTTTTTTTTTTTTTTTTTTTTTTTTTTTTTTTTTTTTTGGAATTTTGTTTATATTTCATTTATATAATATTTCAAGTTTAATTAATATTTTTAAAACTTTAGTGATATCATTAAATATGATAATATATATACTTAAAGTTGATTAATATTTTTTTTTTAAATAATTAAATAGAGAAATAATGAAACAACATAATAATGGAATAATTAAATAATAAATAATATAATCAATAATGGATTAATGAAATAATGAAATAATATATATATGTTTTATTATTAATTAATAATATTAAAAGATAATAAATATTAGAAACATTTAATATGATATAAATAATAATAAATAATAAATAAAAATAATTATTAATAATAATTATAAATAAATAAATAAATATTAATAAATTATTAAAAAAATTTTTTTAATTATAATAATTAATAATTAATAAACTTTTCCTATTATTTTAAAATTCAAGTTTATTTTTATTAATATATTTTATTTTATTATATAATTTTTTATTTTTTAAAGAAAATATATGTATTTATCTATCGTTAAAAATCTATTTTTGAAATTTCAGAAAGAAAAATAAAATTATTAATTTTGAAATCGGATTGTTGAACTTATAAACAAAATATAGAAAACCAACCAAACAAGCCAAAAATATTATATATCTTTGTACTGTATATATTTATATAAGAATTAAAAATAAAAAAAAGGAAAAAATAAAAGTAAATTAATGATAATAAATTTCAATTTTTTTTTTTTTTAAGTCATTTAAAAATTCATACTTCAATAAAAATAAAATAATTAATGAAATAAAAAAAAAAAAAAATAAACTAAGAAAAAGAAGTGTTATATGAAATTTCAATTGAATATTTAAAGTAAATAAAAGACTATAATTAATGATAGTTAATAATTAATATACATATATATAATTAACAAAATCAATTTCAAAATTTGTTAATCTTTGAATTAAAAAAAAAAAAAAGAACGAAAGGAATTTTTAACAAGGTGAAAAAAAAAGGAAAAAGTTAAACTTTTTTTTTTTTAATATTTTATTTTATTTTATTTTTTTTATATATGATAAAAATAATAAAAAGAATTATAATAAAATGGACTTTATGAATTTAAAACATTATTGGATTTTCTTTGCCACCCTAATAATTTATTGTATTGGATTCATAGTCCATTTTATTGCTCAGTACAGTGGTACACATGCTAGAAATGAAAAAGAAATTTTAAGAGAGGCCAGTACTAATACTAAACTGGTTCATAATACCTTTACAAATACTACCTCAACGACTTCTGCTAATGTGGATGTAGATAGTCCCTTTTCAGACTATACTTCTCCTACTAATTTATTCTATTTCGCACAGGTATAATTACATTTAAACTAATTTTTTTTTTTTTTTTTCCTAAAGGAATTATTATTATTATTATTATTAATATATATATAAGGCAGATTATATATATATATATATATACATATATAATTTTTTTTTTTAGTCATGGATATGTTTAATTTATAATTTAATACATATATATATAATATTCATTAATACTATGTTTAAATTTATCATTATACTTATGTACATGTATATAAAAATAAATAGATTTCAGATATTCATATATCTTATGATTTTACCAAAGGAGCTCAAGGACATTTATACTACTTTTTAAAACGAATAATCCCAGTGGTGGAACCTCAATTTCTTTTCATTACCGGCGATATCACTAATTCTAAAAAAAATGGTGGCTATACAGTTGGGACAGATGAAGATGAATGGAAATTGTATCGTAAAATTTTGGAACAGACAGGTGTACTTCTTAAAAATAATGGTACCTTTCTTTGGGATTTAAGAGGAAATCATGATTGTTTCATGATCCCGGAGTGGTCTAGCCCTTTTAATTTTTTTAAAAATTATTCCAAAACAGGAACAAGAGGATTTTCCTTTCATTATGAAACTTCCTTTGGCAGTACCTATTCTTTTATAGGATTGGATGGATGGTAAAGTGAAAAAAAAAAAAAAAAGAAAAAAGAAAAAGAAATAACATAGACAAATATATATATATATATAAAGTTTATTGATATATTGATATATTTTATATTATATGTTTATTATTTATTATTTTTTTTTAATTAATATATATATTATCAATTATTTATATTCTTTAATTATTTATATTTTTTATTGTAATTATTATTATTATGATTACTTTTCTTAATATAAAAGTCCAGTATTTACAGTAGCCAATCCTTTTTTTGGTATTATTGATGAAGTCACAATGGATGCTTACACTGAATTCATGGATCATGCAAAAGCTAATCCTAAAAATAGACATAATTTTGTATTCATTCATTATCCGGAGACAACTGCTAAATTTGGAAAATCTTCTTTTGGAAAACGTTGGGAAGATTACACGAAAAATATCTCCTTATTATTAACAGGTCACTTCCATAGTCTTGTGGGTAAGTTTTTTCTTTTTAAGTTTTAATTTATATATATAAACATTTATTTTTATATATTATTTTTTTTATGTATTTAATATAAAATTATTAGTTTTTTTTTCTATTTTTATTTTTATTTATTTTATTTTTTTTTTTATTTAAATAAATGAATAATATATATATATAATTTTTACATATTCTTAAATATATAATAAAAAAAATATAAATATATATATATATTTACTATAAAAGGGGATCAAATTTATGCTTATCATAAAAATTATCTAGAATTGGAGTTAAGCGATCTTAAAATACATGGAAAGTATCGTTTGGTATCCATCGATCATGATATCGTCTCTTTTTCTGATTATACTCTTCCCTTACCAGAATTACCTTATGACTTTAAAACATCAAACCTAGACGATATCATTCATCAACCCCCAATAATATTCAATCAAACACTTCCTCCCATTGTGCTGATCACTTCCCCTAAAAATAGTAGATTCATTTTAGAAACTAATCGGGAACCTGTTAAGGAATCCATATCTTCTGAATATATAAGAGTATTAGTTTTCAGTTCAGTGTTACCCACTGATTTAAAACTTTCTCTCTTTATTGATGATAAGGAACAACAAGATATTACTTTCAATTTTGTGGGAGAATCAAATCAAGAAGAAAAAATAAGAGACAAAAGAGAAGAAAGCAAAAAAAGATCTTGGAATAAAATAGTGAATATTTATTCAAGAGAAGAAAATATTTTCAATATGAGTACTAGTACTACTACTAATACTACTTCTACAACTTCTTTAAGAGAAAATAATCAAACATTGGTGGAATCTAATAAAATTCCACCCCTTTGGATTGCTAAATGGAATCCTTCTACTACAATCCTAAATCCAAATAAATCTTATGAATTAAAAGTTGTTGCCTTAGACCAAAGGAATAATTTAAAAGGGAATCATTCAATTACTTTCCGTTTTGATGGTCAAAAGGAGGATTTGAATATTCCTCTTCGAGGTCAATTACTTTTAAAATCGGTTTTCGTTAAACTTGTAAGATTTTTTTTTTCTCATTAAAATTAATTAATTATTTATTATTAATTATTATTATTGTTATCATCATTTTTTATTATTATTAATAATTATTGTTATTATCATTCTTATTATTAATTAATTATTGTTATTGTTATTCTTATTATTAATTAATTATTATTATCGTCATTATTGTTTTTATAATTATTAAATATTATTGTTATTATTTTTATTATTAATTTATTATTATTATTATTGTCATTATCATTTTTATTATTATTAATTATTATTATTGTCATTATCATAGTTATTAATAATTAATTAATTAATTAATTAATTATTTATTTATGTATTTATTTTATTATATATAAATATTGTTTACTTATTTAATACTTAATTATTTATAAATATTAATAATTATAATATAACATATATAAATATATATAAATATAGCTTCCAATTCTTTTTGGTATTGTTTATATTAGTTATGAAGTAATGATTTTACTATCAAGATTCTATGCTGTAAGATATATCATACCAAAACATTCTAATTTACCATTTTTACCTAATAGATATGTGGGTGACCTAATCTTCAATGAAACTAAATCATTTCGTCAAACTTTTTTTAAAAAGCATTTTATCCTACCGTTTATTGAAGCTTTTACCCTAAATGGTATCTTTTATCCTTTACAAATCTTTGTTCTTTGTTTATTAGTTTTCCCATCTAAAGTGGGTCTAATGTCAAGGTCAAGCGAACATTTCTCTAGAATTTGTGGTGAATTTTTATATGGCTTCTATGGTTCTGGTCAATGGTCCAATACTTTCGATCAATATGGTACTTTTATGGTCATCTTTTTACTTATTCCATATCTCAATACCTTTCTCATCGTTTTTACCAATCATCGTCGTCACCGTAATTCTATTCTTACCTTCATCCTCTTAATCCTAATAGGTGGTATTCAATTAGCCATTTCCATAAGTAGTAGTTATAAACGTGGTGGAATTCTCACCATTTTATTGTCTCCTTTCCCTATTTGGATTTGTCTCTATTGTTGGTTTCTCCTTATACTAATTATTATTCGTAGATTCAAAAATAGTAAATCTACCATGACTACAGAATTGACATAATTATAAATTTAATAATAATAAATATAATTTAAGCCACTCTTACATTAACAGTTACATTCCAAAATTTTAACTTTATCGTAAAAATATTACTAAACAATTATTTTAATAATAATAATATAATAATAAAAATTATAATTATAATAATAATAACAATAATAATATCATTTACTCATTTATTTTTATTATTATTATTATTATTTTTTTTTTACCTTAAATATATATATATATATATATATATATAATCTATAAACAATAAAAATTAGAAAATTTTTTTTTTTTTTTTTTTTTTTTATATTTTTTTTATTTTTAATATATATATATTATCTATAAACATTTATTAGAAAAATAAAAAAAAAAA
The DNA here is from genome assembly GCA_016946835.1 of Neocallimastix lanati (nom. inval.). NCBI lineage: Eukaryota > Fungi > Neocallimastigomycota > Neocallimastigomycetes > Neocallimastigales > Neocallimastigaceae > Neocallimastix > Neocallimastix lanati (nom. inval.). The sequence goes on along the minus strand of JACVTC010000002.1, from coordinate 1,455,198 downwards.
AAAAAAAAAAAAAAAAAAAAAAAAAAAAATTTTTTTTTATAATTTAATATTTAATATTTTAATTTTATATCAAATAAAATATTATTATTGTCTATTAATTTCTCCTTAATAGTTTGTTATGGTTATGATTGATCACCACATCCTACTTCTAATGGTGGTAGTAGAAAGAATTGTTGTATTGACATTATTGTTAAAAATAAAAATAAATTAAGAGATTATCTGAGTATTACTTTTATAATGAAAAACTTATAATAATGATATCTCTGACTATTTGACTATTTATAATTTCTTGTAAAAAAAAAAAAAAAAAAAAAGACACTCAAGATAGTTGGTCTTGACTTATGAAAGACTTTTTTTATTTCTTGTGAAAATGGAGCAGATGTAAATAAAGAAGATAATTGAGGTGAAACTCCATTATTTTAGTAAAAAAAAAAAAAAAAAAAAAAAAAAAAAAACATATAAACATATAAACAAGCAAACAAAAAAAAGATTAAAATAAAAAAAAAAAAAAATTATAATAAAAATTAAATATTTTTATTAAAATAATAATAATTTATAGTCATAATTGTAATCATTTTAGTTATAGATATAATTAATAATAATAATAATACCAGTAACAATAATTATTAATAACAATCATTATTTATTTATTTATTTATTTATTTATTTATTCTAATAAAATAAAAAGAGAAAATAGAGAAAATATAGTAAAGCTTTAAAAATTAAAATTGTCAAAAATATATTTCGATAAATACTTATCATTATTATATTATTAAAATAGAACACTTTATTCAGTAAAATAAACATTTATATATTTTAGTTTTATAATTTTTTAAAAAATATCTTTTTATTATTATGTTCCTTCTTTATATTAAATTAAGAATTATGTTTTTAAACAATAAAATAATTACTTGGTTTAATACTTTATTGAATGTTACAAATATAATTTGTTGGTTATTACAATATTAAAAATAAATTAATAATCAATTTAATAATTGTTATTTTTAACAAAAATAATTTAATTATCATTATTAAAATATTTATTATTATAATATATGTATATATATATAAAAAAAAAAAAAAAAAAAAAAAAAAAACATCTAAAATATGTCTCCCCCATGATCCAAATAAATACATATTAATATAAATATAAATAATTGAACAATGTAAACTTTTTTTAATATTAATTACTTATATATATTTCATTATATTTAAAAATATAGAGTGAATGTCAATTTAAATTAGTTAAAAATAATATTAAAATTAATGAGAATAATATTATTTTTTTAGGTCCGTTAAAAATTATTTGATTGCTTAAAAAATTAGATTTTTTAATAATGAAACCAAAAATAGCTATTTAAATAAAACTATTTCAATGATTGAATTTTTCAAGATTTTGAAATGATTGGAAATACATATAATTCTATGAATATATTTAATTATATAATATTTTATTTTTATTATTATTTTTATATTTATATTTATTTAATTTTAAAATAAAACAAAAAAAAAAAAAAAAATAAAAAACAAAAAAAAAAAAAAAAAAAAAAAAAAAAATAGTTTATCAAAAGGAAAAAATAAAAAAAGAATAATAAAAGAAATAAAATAAAATATTATTATAATGGAATATATTTCTTCACTTCAAATTAAAGAATTGTTAAAATATTACAATAATAGGAATAATAATAGTGAAGGGTTACTTGATGACATTTTTGAACATATAAAATTATATGATAATGAATTTATTAAACTTTTATTATTTCATTATAGAGATAAAGTAGGGATTTCTATATCGAATTTAAATCAAAAAATTTCAGAAGAGAAATATAAAATTTTAACGCATGATTCAAATTATCAACGTGGTTGTGGAAAATATTTATTGATTGAATGTAATAGAGGAAAAGAAATAAATAGTAACAAGGTAAAATTTTTACTTAAACATGGAGCAGATATAAATGAAAAAGGAGATATTGGTGAAACACCTTTAATTAATGCATGTAGAAGTGAAAATATTGCTATAGTAAAATATTTAGTTGAACACAAAGCAGATGTAAATAAAGAAAATAATGAAGGTGAAACCCCATTATTTATTTCATGTGAAAAGGGAAATGAAGCCATAGTAAAGCATTTAGTTGAACATAAAGCAGATGTAAATAAAGAGAATAAAAGAGGTGAAACCCCGTTAATTATTTCATGTTATGGGGGAAATGAAGCTATAGTAAAGCATTTAGTTGAACAGGGAGCAGATATAGATAAAGAAGATGAAGATGGTAATACCCCATTAATTATTTCGTGTAAAAAGGGAAATGAAGCCATAGTAAAATGTTTAGTTGAACATGAAGCAGATATAAATAAAGTAAATTCTTGGGGTAAAACCCCATTATTTATTTCATGTGAAAATGAAAATGAAATAATAGTAAGATATTTAGTTGAAAATAACGCAGATGTAAATAAAGAAAATAAGTGGGGTAAAACCCCATTATTTATTTCATGTGAAAATGAAAATGAAATAATAGTAAGATATTTAGTTGAAAATAACGCAGATGTAAATAAAGAAAATAATGAAGGTGAAACACCAATATTTGATGCATGTAGAAGTGGAAATGAAACCATAGTAAAGCATTTAGTTGAACATGAAGCAGATGTAAATAAAGAAAATAATGAAGGTGAAACACCAATATTTGATGCATGTAGAAGTGGAAATGAAACCATAGTAAAGCATTTAGTTGAACATGAAGCAGATGTAAATAAAGAAAATAATGAAGGTGAAACACCAGTATTTGATGCATGTAGAAGTGGAAATGAAGCCATAGTAAAATATTTAGTTGAACATGAAGCAGATGTAAATAAAGAAAATAAAAGAGGTGAAACCCCATTAATTATTTCATGTGAAAACGAAAATGAAACTATAGTAAATTGCTTAGTTGAACATAAAGCAGATGTAAATAAAGAAGATAAAGATGGTAATGCCCCATTAATTATTTCATGTAAAAAGGGAAATGAAGCCATAGTAAAATATTTAGTTGAACACAAAGCAGATGTAAATAAAGAAAATAATGAAGGTGAAACACCAGTATTTGATGCATGTAGAAGTGGAAATGAAGCCATAGTAAAATATTTAGTTGAACATGAAGCAGATGTAAATAAAGAAAATAAAAGAGGTGAAACCCCGTTAATTGTTTCATGTGAAAACGGAAATGAAACTATAGTAAATTATTTAGTTGAATATAAAGCAGATGTAAATAAAAAAGATAAAGATGGTAATACCCCATTAATTATTTCATGTAAAAAGGGAAATGAAGCCATAGTAAAATATTTAGTTGAACACAAAGCAGATGTAAATAAAGAAAATAAAAATAGTGAAACCTCATTAATTAATGCTTGTCGAAGTGGAGATATAGCCATAGTAAAATGTTTAGTTGAACATGAAGCAGATATAAATAAAGTAAATTCTTGGGGTAAAACCCCATTATTTATTTCATGTGAAAATGAAAATGAAATAATAGTAAGATATTTAGTTGAAAATAACTCAGATGTAAATAAAGAAAATAAGTGGGGTAAAACCCCATTATTTATTGCATGTAGAATTGGAAATGAAGCCATAGTAAAATGTTTAGTTGAACATGAAGCAGATGTAAGTAAAGAAAATAATGAAGGTGAAACACCAATATTTGATGCATGTAGAAGTGGAAATGAAGCCATAGTAAAATGTTTAGTTGAATTTGGAGCAGATGTAAATAAAGAAGATGAAGATGGTAAAACCCCATTATTTATTGCATGTGAAAATAGGTATAAAGCCATAGTAATATATTTAGTTAAACATGGAGCAGATGTAAATAAAAAAAATAAAAGAGGTGAAATCCCATTAATTATTTCATATTATGTGGGAAGTAAAACCATAGTAAAGTATTTAGTTAAACATGGAGCAGATATAAATAAAGAAAATAAAAGTGGTAAAACCGTATTATTTATTGCATGTAAAAGTGGAAATGAAACCATGGTAAAGTATTTAGTTGAACATGGAGCAGATGTAAATAAAGAAAATAAAAGTGGTAAAACCCCATTATTTATTGCATGTAAAATTGGAAATGAAACCATAGTAAAGTATTTAGTTGAACATGGAGCAGATGTAAATAAGGATAATTATGAAAGAGCTGAAACCCCATTATTTATTGCATGTGGAAATAAGTATAAAGCTATAGTAAAATATTTAGTTGAACATGGAGCAGATGTAAATGGAGCAGATGTAAATAAGGATAATTATGAAAGAGCTAAAACCCCATTATTTATTGCATGTGGAAATAAGTATAAAGCTATAGTAGAATATTTAGTTGAACATGGAGCAGATGTAAATAAAGAAAATAAAAGAGGTGAAACACCATTATTTATTTCATGTTATATAGGAAATAAAGCCATAATAAATTATTTAGTTAAACATGGAGCAGATATAAATAAAGAAAATAAAAAAGGTGAAACCGTATTATTTATTGCATGTAAAAGTGGAAATAAAAACATGGTAAAGTATTTAGTTAAACATGGAGCAGATATAAATAAAGAAAATAAAAAAGGTGAAACCGTATTATTTATTGCATGTAAAAGTGGAAATGAAAACATGGTAAAGTATTTAGTTGAACATGAAGCAGATGTAAATAAAGAAAATAAAAGTGGTAAAACCCCATTATTTAATGCATATAGAGGTGGATATGAAACCATAGTAAAATATTTAGTAAAACATGGAGCAAATACAAATAAGGAAAAAAATATTGTAAATGAAATACTATTATTTAATACATATGAAAAGGGAAATGAAACCATAGCAGAATGTTTTAATGAATAAGGAGCAATATATAAATAAATAAAATAAAAAATGCCAATATACCTTTATATAATTTCACAAGAAAAAAAAAAAAAAATTTTAAATAATATTTGTGCTTTAAATTATTATTATAATTATTATTAAAAAATTAATTCATATTCATATTCTGCTATTTATTATTAATTAATTCATATTCATATTCTGCTATTTATTATTATTATTATTATTATCAGTAATTAATTAATTGTTTTTTTTTTTTTTTTTTTTTTTTTTTTTTTTTTTTTTTATTTTGAATTTATTTAAATTAATTAACTAATTAAGAATTCAATAAATAATAATAAAAAATAATAATAATAATAATAATAATAATAATAATAATAATAATAATAATAATAATAATAATAATAATAATAATAATAATAATAATAATAATAATAATAATAATAATAATAATAATAATTATAATAATAAATGGTAAAAGATATGATATGATAACTGAAACAGAAAAAATGTTGTGGTGGTCTATTTTTGCTAATGATATTGATATTGTCTTGTCGACCCTTACAAAAAAAAAACCTTTTTAATAAAGCTCATAATAGGGGTATCAAAAATGAAAAGATCTTTGGAATTAATAAATTCGCAAAATATGTTATTAAACAAGAAAAATAAAATTTTATATACCTTCAAGACATTATTAAAATCTTATATTTTAAGCTTGACGTGAACTATCTACCAAGTAACTAATTAATGTATATAAACTTAGAATATATCTTTCAAAGAGTCCTTGTATTTAAAGCCTATTATTACAAAGATGAGACAGATAAAATAAATTATTGGGTAAACAACTCTTTCTTTAAAGATTCGAATAAGAAATTTTTATCCATATGGAGTTATCATTAAATGAAAGGGAAGAGTTAGAGGTCATTTCTTCCTCGAAACTCATAATGAAGTTTTTTAATATTAAAATAAAAAAAATTCATGTATTTTTATTTTTATGTCTTTTTTTCTATTTTTTTTTTTTTTTTTTTTTTTAAATAAATATTATTTATTTTTTTTTTATTTTCAGACTATAAAATTATTTATTAATAATAATCATAATTAAGAATAATTAAAAATTAATACTAATAATTTTATATAAATAAGATGAATAAAATAAAAATTGTAGTTTCTATCCAGAGATATCATGTTTATACAAACATATTTTAATAAATACATAAATAATTTAATTTATTACATGATTTAAAGAAAAAAAAAAAAGAAAAAAGAAAAAAGAATCATTTATTTAAATAAGTAATATATATATATATAATATATATAAAAAACATATAGATTAAAATATATAAATTAAAAAAAAAAAATTAAAAAATCAAATATAGAATAAAACTAGTTTAATTCAATAATAAATAAATAAAAAATAAAAAATAAAAAAAAAAAAAAAAAAAAAAAAAAAAAAAAAAACATTTCTTTTTATATACATATACATATGTAATTTTATTATTATTATTATAATTATACATATATATATATTTATAAAAAAATATTTTTAATTATATATATATATAAATTCTTATTTTATTTAATTTTATTGATTATTAATTATTAACATTTTTATGATATTATTCAATAATAGTATGAATAGTATAATATATTATTTAATATTTAGTATTTAATAATAAATAAATAATAATAATAAAAAAAATTATATATAATTTAATTCCAATTACAGAATATCATTTGATTTCATTTAAATCTCTAAATATTTTTTTATTTTTTTTTTTAATCTATTTTTATTTCTGCTTTTTTTTTTTTTTTTTTTTTTTTTTTATATATATTTTTTATAATAAATTAAAAAAGTTTTTACATTAAAAACATAAATGATGGTAAACATATTAATAAATACTCCATTACTTTATGTTATTTTCACTCGCTAATTCTTCTTTTGTTATTGATTATTGATTTTATTTACGTATCCTTTTTTTTTTTTTATATATATTTTGTTTTATTTTTTTAATTTTTTTATTTTTTTATATAAATATTAATATTTATTCATTATGTTTTATGAAGTTCATTATTTGTAACCCGTAATTATTGATTTTTATTGTTTGATAATACTAAAAATTATATATTATTATTTTTTTATAAATTTAGTATTATTTTATTATAAAGAATTTCTAATTAACTTTTTTTTTTTTTTGTTTTTGTTTTTTTTATCTTAATTTCTGTGTTATTAAGAATAAAAAAAATAAGTATTATTGGTGTTTAATATTTCATTTATTTATTTATTATATATACATTTATACATTTTTTTTATTATTTATTTATTATTTATACATTTATACATTTTTTTTATTATTTATTTATTATTTATACATTTATACATTTTTTTATTGTTTATTTATTATATACACATTTATACATTTTTTTTTATTATTTATTATTTATTATTTATTATTTATTATTCATTTATTATTTATTATTTATTATATTTTTCTATTTATATATTAGTAGTTTTATTATTATATATATTATACTTATTATCTTAATTGTTTATCATTTCTTATTAATTGAATGGTTATTTCATTATTTATTTGTTAATTCAATTTTTCTATTTTATTATTTAATATAGATTATTTTGCAATATAATAAAATTCATTTTTATTCTTTTTTTTTATAATTATTATTAACTTTATATTTTTATTTCCTTAATTATTAATAATAATAATTAAAGAAAAAAGATTAAAGTTTTAAGAATTTGTTGAAAGGGGCGAGTACATTGATAATTATTAGTTAAAAATACCGATATTTTTATTATATGTGTATCTGTATCATTGTATTTAAAAGGAAATGATTATAATTTATGTCATCTAAAGATTTTTAATTATTATTATTATTATTGCTAAAAATAAACTTTTAAATTTTTTCTTTTTTTTTAAATCTTCCGCTTATTCCGTCTTATATTTTTTATAGTAATCTTAATTTTTATTTTTTTTTTTTTTATTTTCAAAAATATTATTAATACAAATTTTAATTTATCACCAAAAAAAAAAAAAAAAAAAAAAAAAAAATAAAACAAAATAAAACAAAATAAAATAAAATTAAATAATAATTATTAAATTTTAAATAATAATAATTAAATTTTAAATAATAATAATTAAAATTAAAATTTCAAAAAAAAAAAATAAAAAATAAATTAAAATTAAAATAAATTAAAATTATAATAAATTTAAGATAAAATAAAAAATTTTTTTTATTTTAATTTATTTTTTTATTTTTTATTTTTTGAAATTTTAAATTATTTAATTAATGTCTCATATATTAAAATATACTACAATAAACGATTGCCATATTTTGTCAGAAATGAGTTTAATAATATGAATGATATTTATGTATGAGAATTCTTTAATATAAATTTTAAAATGTGCTAAATAATACATTTAACAGCTAAAATAATAATAAAAATTAAATAATAAATTAAAAAAAATGAAATGATTATGAATTATCACAAATAAGAAAAATTAATAAGAAAAAAAAAAAGTTTAAAAATTATTAAAAATAAAAAAAAAATGAAAGTGAAGTATTCAGAAAAAAAAAAAAAGAACTAAAAATATTAAACTAATTTAAAATATTACATTTAATTATATGAATATTAGTTTATTATAATAACATTTTTAAATGTAAGTTATAAAAAAAAAAAAAAAAAAAGTTGAAATTACATTTATATATTTATAAAATTTTGTTATTAGTGTTTATTACTAGTAATATTATTAACATATTTTAAATTATTTATAAAGATTATTTTTATTTTTTTTTTATTTTTTATAATTCTTTATTATTTTATTATCTTTTTATTATTATTATTATTATTATTATTATTATTATTATTATTATTATTATCATTTATTTTTTTTTCTTTTCTTTTTTATTCATTTTTTTTTCAATAAGTATTCATTTATAAATATCATTTTAATTTCATGATTTAAAATGTCATATGTTTTTTTTTTTTTTTATTATTATTATTATTAACTTTTTTTTTATAAAATATACAAATTTGATTTTTTTTAATTAAAAAGAAAAAAATTGAATTTTAAAAATTTAAAATTTTATTTTTTTTTTTTTTTTTTTAATTTTTGTTTTTTAAAGATTAAAAAAAAATATATATATATATATATTAAAAAAATAAAATAAAATATATTAAAAATATATATTAAAAATAAAATTTTAAAAGTTATATATATATACATTTTTTTTTTTTTTTTTTGAAATTTCTATTTTATTAGTATATACATAATATAAATAATAAAAATATATCAATTAAATACTTCAAGACATAATAGAATAATGTTTTTTTAAAAAAAAAACAATTTGTAAATGTAAAGTATTCATAAAGAAAAGAAAAAGAAGAAGAAAAAGAAGAAAAAAAATTTTTTTTAAAAAAAAATATTAAATATTAAGAAATTAGAATTGAATATTATAAAAAAAGAAATTTGAAATTCATTCAATTTATATATAAAAAGAAATAAGAGAAATAATAAAATAGAAATAAATAATTAATGATAAAATAAAATTAAGAAAAGAGAGATAATAAAGAAAAAAAAAAAAAAAAAAAAAGTAAAAAAGATACAATATAAAAAAATAAAAAATTTATATATTAGTAATTTATATATTTATATTTAATAAATAAATATATAATATATAATTATAATATATAAATATCAATATATATATATAAATGATTGAAATGGTAAAATTAAAGCATTATTGGATATTTCTGATAACAATAATATTTTATAGTATTGGAATTGCTATTCATTTCATAGCTCAGCATGGTGGTACACGACCTTATAAAGGAAGAGATATATTAGAAAAGGTTAAGCCAGTAACAAATACTATTACTGATGCTAAAAAATTTACCAATAATAGAGTAAATTCCGAAACAGATAATTTAAAATATACTAAACCAGATAATTTATTTTATTTTATACAGGTAGAGTTTATTAAATAAACTTATTAAATATATTTATTATATTTATTACACATATATATATATATATATATATATTTTTTTTTTTTTTTACAATGAAATGAATTTAGAATTTTATGAATTCATAATAAATATTTATAAATATAAAAAATAAATAAATATGAATTAATGAAAATGTTTCTATATTAAATATTTATATATGAAAATTATTTAAAATAATTTTTTTTTTTAAGTTATTATTAAATTTTTATATCTATAAAAATAATGAAATTTCAAAATTTTATTATTATTATTATTATCAATATAAATAATAGAGAATATATAAATATGCATTGGTTTATTTAAATATTATTTTTTATTTTATTTCATTATTCTTATTCTTATTATTATTATTATAAGCACATACATATATATATATTAAATTTAATATATTTATATGTTAATTTTTTTTTTTTATTTATATGCATATTTATGATAAAAAGGTTTCAGATATTCATATGTCTCAAAGATATTCAAAAGGCGCTCAAGGAAATTTATTCTATTTTTTAAAGAAAATGATACCAATAATTGATCCAAATTTTCTTTTTATTACTGGTGATATTACAGATTCAATGAAGGGTACCACGATAGGTACTGTGGAAGAAGATTGGAAAATGTATCGTAAAATAATGGAAAGTACTGGCGTCGCTAATAAAAATAATGGTACTTTCCTTTGGGATTTAAGAGGTAATCATGATTGCTTTCTGGTTCCTGAATGGAATAGTCCTTATAACTATTTTAAAGATTATTCCAGAGTAAAAACTAGAGGTTACGCTTTCAATTATGAAACTTCCTATGGTACTTACTCCTTTGTAGGCTTGGATGGATGGTAAGAACTTGTATATTATATATATATATATATAGAAATATATATAATATATGTATAGGTATATATTTATATTTATACCTAAATATTTTATATTTTTATCTATTCTCTATATTTATAAATAATAAATATATGAATTATAATATATACTAATTAATTCTTATTAATTAATTGTATTATTTATCCATAAAATATTGTTAATACAAAGTCCGTTATATTCTACTACAAATCCATTCTTTGGTATTATAGATGAAGTCAGTATGGATATGTATACAAATTTCATGGATAAAGCAAAAGCCAATTTGAATAATAAACATAATTTTGTATTGCTTCATTATCCTGAAACTACCTTAAAATTTGGTCAATCCTCTTCGGGAAAACATTGGGAAGATTACACTAAGGATATTTCCTTATTATTATCTGGTCATTTCCATAATCTTGGTGGTAAAGCATTTTTTTTTTTTTTTTTTTTTTAAAAAAAAAATTGATTAGTATTAACAATTAGTATAAATATTAGTATTAGTATTAGTATTAGTACTAATATTATTCATAAAAATAAAAAAAAAAATTAGATATTAATTTTATTATATATATATATATATATTTCATTTTTACTTTTATTTTTATTTATTAAAAAATAAAAAAAAGGTTCACATTCTTATGCCTATCATCATGATTATTTAGAACTTGAAATCATTGATTTTAAATTTCATGGTAGATATCGTATCGTATCAGTAGATAATGATGTAGTATCTTTTAATGATTTTGATCTTCCTTTACCAAAAAATCCTTACAATTTTAGAACTAATAATGTTGATAATTTAATAAATAATCCACCAGAAGTATTCGATCAACCTATACCCCCTATTGTTCATATCACTTCACCTAAAAATAGTAGATTTATATTGAAGAGGCCTGAACCAATTAAGGAATCTCTTGATTCCAATTATATAAGAGTATTGGTTTTTAGTGAAGAATCTCCTCTTGATTTGGTTCTTTCTCTTTTCATTGATAATAAGGTTCAAAATGTTGAATTTAAATATGTTGGTGATCGTAAACTAGATAAAAGATCTCTTCCTAAAGTAAATATTTATTCAAGAAAAGAGAATGAAAATGATTTCTTCACCACCACCACAAATAAGGATAATACTGTTATATTTAATACTCCTCCTCTATGGATTGCAAAGTGGAATAGTTCCATGTTTGATGATAATCAATCTCATGAATTAAAAGTTGTTGTTCAAGATTCCAGAAATCTTAGAGGTGAAAATACTATTAAATTTCGACTTGATGGGAAAAGCGATAGTCTAGATGTTTCATTTAGGGGTAAACTTATATTAAAATCTGTTTTTATAAAAACTGTAAGTTTATATATATATATATATATTATTATTATTATTATTATTATTATTATTGTTATTATACCTAATATTATAAAAAAAATAATAATAAAATATTATTTTATTATATTATTATATTACTATTAATATAGCTTCCAATCATTTTTGGTATTGTATATATTATTTATGAATTAATGATTCTTCTTCCAAGATTATATGCTGTTAAATATATTATACCAGAGCATGATAATCTTCCGTATTTACCAAATATATATATTAGTGATATTATTTCAAATCAAACTCAAAGTTTCCAATCCACTTTCTTTTCAAAACATTTTATATTACCATTTATTGAAGCTTTCACTTACAATGGTATTTTCTATCCATTACAAATATTAATGATTTGTTTATTGGTATTACCAGCTAAGATTGGAGAAGTAACAAGATCCAGTGATAATATTTCTAAAATTGGTGGTGAATTTTTATATGGTCTCTATGGTTCTGGGCAATGGGCAAGTATTGCTGATCAATATGGTATAAATCTTGTATTTTTCATTCTTATTACATTTGTGGATACCCTTATCATTGTCTTCTCTAATAATAAACAAAATCGTAATCACATTATTACATTGATTGTTTTATTATTTATGTTCTTCATTCAAATATCTGGTTCCTTTGCAATTTCCTATGTTTGTGGAGGAATTATGTCTCTTTTCTTTTCACCTTTCCCTACTTGGAATTGCTTATACTGTTGGTTCCTCATTTTCCTCATTATTCTTCGTCGTTTCCGAAGTAACGAAAAACCTATCACCCCAGAAATGTCAGCAATAAAAGTATAAACAAAAAGAAATTATAAATTATAATATATAAACAAAACAAAACAAATCAAAACAAAACATAATAATAATAATAAACTGTAGACATGATAAAAAAATATGCTTTCCCAATAAATCCATAAATTAATTTGATCATTTGATATAAATATAATAATCAAATATATATATATAACTATTAATAAGAAACATCCAAATCTATATATCATATTTTGATTTAAAAAAAAAAAAAAAAAAAAAAAAAAAAAAAAAAAAAAACTATATATATAAACAATTCTATTTATTTAATATATTATATCTATCGTATTGAAAAACAAAAACAAAAACAAAACAAAAAAAAAAAAAAAAAAAAAAAAAGAATTCTTAAATTATGAAAATAATTTTTTTTTTAAAAAAAAAAGATAATAATAATAATATATATTCTCATTAATAATAATCATATCATATATGTTCAAGTTTATAAATTACATTTCTTTTGATATTAAATATATAATATATATATTTAATAAATAATATTAATAATTTAAAAATCTATTTAAATATTATTAAAATATATTTATTATGTACATAAAAAAAAAATAAAAAAAAAAAAAAAAAAAAAACTATATATACTATATATATATGTATAATTTATATATAAAAAAAATATTTTGATTCTTTTTTTTATAATTATATAAAAAAATACTAATAATATATATATATATATATATAATAAACATGGATTATCCTTGAATTGAATAAAATAAAAAAAAAAAAAAAAAAAAAAAAAAAAAAAAAAAAAATTAAAAATACTGATATTTTTTTTATTCATTTATTTATCTTTTTATTTATTTACTTTTTTTTTTTGTTTTTTTATTTTTACTTTATTTTATATATATATATATATATATACTTTTTTTTTTTTTTTTTTTTTTTTTTTTTTTTTTTTTTTTTTTTTTTTTTTTTTTTTTTTTTTATTTGGTTTTATATATATATATATATATTCTTTTTTTCTTTTTTTTTTTTTTTGTTTTTTTATTTGGTTTACTTTACAATTTTTTTTAAACTATTATTAGTTAAAAGATAGTTATTGATAAGTAATTGTTATTATTATAATTTTTAAAGAAAAATAGTATATTTAAAAATTTTAAAATTTAATTGGCTATTATTATTTAGTATTTTACTAAATAATATATATATTACTAAAAAGGATGACTATATAACGCGGCTTACATTGAAACTAATTTTGAATATTTTTTCTTAATACTTTAGCAGGATTACCTACTACAATGGTGTCTGATTCGACATCTTTAGTGACCACACTTCCAGCACCAATTACTACTCTATCCCCAATAGTTATTCCTGGTAAAATAGTACAATTAGCACCAATAAAACAGTCATTACCAATCTAAATAAAAAAAAGTATATTTATTATAATATTTATTATTATTATTATTATTATTATTATTATTATTATTATTATTATTATTATTATTATTATTATTATTATTATTATTATTATTATTATTATTATTATTATTATTATTATTATTATTATTATTATTATTATTATTATTATTATTATTATTATTATTATTTAAAAATTAATTAATGTATATATATCAATTTACCTTAATAGGTTTTCCATATTCTTTTCCAAAGTTTTTTCTGGCTCTATAATCCAAAGGATGGGAAGCTGTAATGATTCTACAGCCTGGACCAAATAAGCAGTCCTCACCTATAGTAACCTCACAAACGTCCAAAACAATTGTGTCAAAATTCATATAACTATTGAATAACAAAAATTACCATTTTATAAATAAAACAATATATATATAATAATTAATTATTAATAATAATTATTAGAAAATGAATTTATGAATTTAAAATTGTGGAAATTCAATTACTAATTTATTTATTTGATAACTATTATCAATAATAATTAATAGATTATTACATAATACTATAGTATATTTAATAGAATTGAATTGAATCATTATTATTAAATAATCTAATTAACATTTATTAAATTGTATAGATTTCCTTCTTTTTTTTTATTGCTATTTTAATTATTATCATATGGTATTATTATAATTTCATTATTTTATAATTATATTTTTTTTCTTTATTTTTTTATTTCTTTCTTTTTTTTTTTTTTTTTTTTCATCTTTTATCTTTTATTTTAAAATTATAAAATTATACTTTTATTTTATCAATTCATTTTAAAATAAGATTTTTTTTTTTTTTTACAATTCATTTCGAAAAAATATATATATATGTATAATGTATATATGTATTTTAATTATGTAAAAATTTTAAATGAATAAATTTACCTTCTATCACCCATTGTGATGTTTGAACCATAGTCACAACGAAATGGTGGCTCAATGTAAGCATCTTTACCAAAACTTTTAAATAATTTTTTACAATATTCACTTCTTTCCTTGATATCTTCTGGTTCAGCATTGTTAAAGAGCTTTAAAATTTTTCTACATTCTAAACGTTCTTTTACTAATTGGGGATCTCCAGAATCATAGAGTTCACCAGCAAGCATCTTTTCCTTTTCAGTAGCCATTTCCTTTTTTTTTTTTTTTTTTTTAATTTATTATTATTATTTTTTGTTTATTTGTTTGTTTTTTTTTTTTTGTTTGTTATTTAAAATTTATTTTCTTTGAAAAAAAAAACTTTTGTATTTATTTTTGTTTTGTTTTCTTTTGTTTTGTTTTATAATAAATTATTATTATTATTATTATTATTATTTTTTATAGTTATTTAAAAAAGGAATAAATTTAATATTTATTTTAAAAAAGTAAAATTTTCTATATTAATGAAAAAAAGAAAAAAAAAAATTTTTTTAGATATTTAAATATAATTAATATGAATAATAACAATATTATTATTATTATTTTAATTACAAAATTAAATTAAAAATATATATATGAAAATTTTTAATTAAGAAATTATTAAATATATTTATAACTATTAATTATAATTATAAAAAAATAGTATATACCAAATAATAATAATAGAGCTTATATAGTTTAATAATTAAAGTTTCAAAAAAAAAAAAAAATTCTTTTATTTTCTCTTTTATATAAATAATGTATAGAAATATGGATAATCCATAAAATGTATTTTATATGTATAAATATCATTAAATTATGTATTATTAAAAAAATAAAAAAAAAAATTTTTTAATTGTTAAGCAATAATGTTGTTATGCAATAATATATACAAATTACTTTAACAAAAATTTGAAATGCATATATATATATAATATATATATATATAAGGTATAATTGTAAAAATAAAAATTATTTACGGAATTAAATCGGAAAATTAAATATTAAGAAATTTTTATTGTGTATCCGTTGAGTCATAAATTACATTTTATAATAAAAGATATACAGATAAAAAAAAAATATAAATAAATAAAAACAAAATAAAAAAAAAAAAAAATTTAGACTCACATGAGTGCCCATCTCCCATTATGACCATAACAGATATAACTGTCAAGTATAAAATATTGGCATACTAGTACAGCATCGCCTCTCCACACGTCGTTACACACCGGCCTGGGGCTAGGTTCCCTAACATTCCTACATATATCTCCATTGACCAGGAGCATCGGAATAGGAACCATTCACCTCTCCAATGGGTGTAATCATTGGCGTGAGGAAATATAATCATCAGTGCCTATGATTAAGTCCTAGTATTGCAGAGGTTGGGTCCAATATGCTGCCAAGGGAAAGCATTTTGAATACTACTGTGGTTTTATGATACCCCAGAATAGAAACCTTAAAAAAATATATATATATATATAAAATAAAAAATCATTTAATATATTCAAATTTATATTTTTTTTTTTTTTTTTTTTTTATTTAGAAAATTTTTTAATAGCTACTTTAAATAATTACTATTAATTTAATTATTATTCTTATCTTCTAAATAATCAATATTAGATTTTATTTATTTATTATTATTGTATTTCAAAAAAAAAAAAAAATATATATATATATATATATATATATATTAAATTATTACTGTTAAAAATCAGTAATTTAAGTTTTATAATTAAGTCAATTTTATCAATATATTTTATGATAAAATGATAGAGATATGTGATTTTATATTAATACAATATAGTTTGTACATTGTTATATATTACGTTTTATTATATTAAACTCATATTCGCATATTCTAACCTTCTCTAGTTATTATGTGGGTATATTATTATTTTTTAAAATTATTAATTATTACAATTTTTTTTTTTTTTTTTTATAATACTCTTTAAAATTTTATTAATTGGTTTTTAATTATTTCATGCATATTAATATCTATTTTATCCTAAATTTATATTACCAATGAAATATTATTACATTTTGTGGTTAAACATTTAAACCATGTCTATATTTATATTAATATGACTATAATTTAATTTAGTTACATGTTACTCTTTGTTTTTACAGTACTAAAAACAATTTTGTAAAAATATTTTTAGTTTTACCTTCATTACATATTATATGACAATCTTATTGATATTTCATTTTTTAAATATCAATATTGTGTTTATAATATATATTATTTAATAGAATATGCTTAATAATATTCAAGAATCATTTTCAATTATTTCAGTTATCAATTAAATTTTTAGTATAATTCTTGTTTAAGAGTCTCAATAATAAGTATATGAGGATATATAATATATCCTAATATTTGCTTATGCTTATTTTTCTCTAGTGAATAAATCTTACTATATATTTGAAGCTTTATTTTACTTGAGATAATTTCTTCTATAAAGTATTTTATATATATATATATATATATATATATATATATATTTTTTTTGCCTTTCTTCAATTTTGCTTTCTAAATGTTTGATCAGTTTATCTTCCAAAATTGACATAATGACAACTATTATTGTAATTTAAGGTTTCAATCTATTTTTCTTGACATATATTGTATTTGACAATTGATTCATTTTCAAAAAAAAAAAAAATCATTTTAAGCGTCAGATGAAACTCTTAATCTGTTAAAAGTCTGTTTTTTTTGGTTTTATAATTATGTCAACTTTATTAATGCATTTTATGATAAAGAGTTACAAATATTTAATTATTTTAGATTGTATACTTTTAAACTAATGTATTATAACCTATATATTGATTGAAAAACATTTCATTTTGTTACATTAAATTCATAATAATATACTCTAATAATTACATATATAGTATATTAAAATTAGAATGCAAATTCATATTACATAATATGGTTGTATGATTGTATTTGTATGCCAAATATATGCATTTTATGTTCAAAAGCATGGTCATTTTACAGCTATGTTTATATATATCGATCATTATTGTTAAATGGCATACAAATACAATATGTCAACATTCTGGAACTTATATTAATATATGAACAACATAGGGTTTTGATGCTAAAACTATACTAAAAAATACCCATTTTCATCAAAAAATAAAAACAAAAAATAAAATAAAATAAAAATAAAAATAAAAATAAAAATAAAATAAAAACAATAATCAAATATATGTATAGTTTTAGCATAATCATAGCATAAATACACATATATTAACAATATATGCATATGTTTATCAATTAACAACATTGTTTTGGAACATTAATATTAATAATAGGCATATATTGCTAATATTAACCATAAAACCATATAGTTTATATATAAACATAACAGCTATATTGTTAATTAAAATAACAGGTTTTATGGCTTATTTAACATTCAAACATATATGGTTTATATATAATCATTTCTGTTTTATCATCAATTAATATAGGCTCCAAATTATTAATAAACATATAGGGTTTTATGCTAAATTTATGTTCAAAACTATGTGTTGATATATTCAATATTTTTTGGAGCCTATATTAATAAATGTCAAAATGGTATGGTTTTTATACAAATATATGCTAAAAATGGTATGGTTTTAAATGCCCAAAAAATCTCAATATTTTCATTCAACTACATTCATTGATTCGACTACGCTCACTCTCGGGTGATCTCGAGCCTCTACGCAAATACACAATACATTTTTTTGATACCTAATTATATTAATTATGTATTTAATTCTTAATATTTTCATTTAACATCTAATCACTTAATCATAATTAAAGAGTAATTTTTCTTTGAAGTGCACTTCATTAGAGCATGAATATTTAATAAAACTATCATCCTTATTATTTTCTTATAACAAGTTTATATTTTTAATTTAGAATCAATTCTTTAATGTTATGAATCTTAATATAAACGTGTTTAATTTAGGATTAATTGTTTCATTTTTCAACATTATTGCTTGATTGTTAATAAGGAGGTAAATATTAAATGCTGCATTTTTAATTATCAATTTATTAGGTTATACATCTCAAAAAATATATGTATCTTCTATAGATTTTATTAACGGTTTAAATTTAAATAATCTATATTTTTTATGATATATATTTAAATTAAAAAATTTATATAACTTCTAATTATTTCTATTTAATAAAATTTTATTAAAACTAACCCATATCACTATTATATAAGAAAATATTATACATATAGTTATTATTATTATTACAATAAAAAGATTTAATATTTGTAAATATTGTTTATTAATAAAAATAATTAGAATAAATTAATGATTAATATAATTATTTTATATAGAAAATATTTTTTCAATTTTTTTTTTAAAAAAAAAAAATAATATAATAAATAAGTAAATTAAACCAATATATAAGGAGAATATACAAAATAATACACTTTCATATATTTTCTTCCATTTTATATTTTATATTTTTACATTTATTAGTTTTATTATATTTTTTTATAATATTTATTATTATTATTATTACTAGTCTCTTAATGTAATAAATGATGATGATATAATAATTTTAACTAGTAGTTTACTTTTACCTTAATTTTAAAATTTAATTACATACTTAGTTCAAATAATATTATTTTAAAGTTTTACCATACAATTATAATTATTATATATATATTAATTATCATTGGTAACTTTTCTTAATATAAAATTTATTTTGAGACAATTTAATATTAAAACAATTACTTATATTATTTACTTATAAAAAAAAAAATAATTAATAATTCATTAAAAATGTTAAAATTTTATTATTATTATAATTATTATTATTATTTTAAATATTAATTGTAAAAGAAATAATATATAACATAAAAAGTAAATAATAATAGTATTAATAATAATAATAATAATAATAATAATAATAATAATAATCATTGCAAAAAATAATAGTTTTAATTAAGCATTACTATAATTTTTATAATTTTTTATTATATAATAGTCCTCTATTATAATAATATTCATTATATAATTAATATAATTAATATATAGTTATTATTTACAATTTTTTACAATTAATATTTAATGATCATAATAATTTATGATAATTGTATAATAATTTTCTTTGAATTAAATTACGTATAACTAATACTGTGGAATGGAGAAATTATATAATAACATATAATAAAGTATTACTACTATTTATTTTTAAAATTTCAATACTTTGTTTTATAATACTTAATTATATTTATTTATTTTTATTTTATTTTATTATTATTATTATTATTTTTTTTTTTTTTTTTTTGAATAGAATTAAATAAAAATTTATTCCTTCTTTCATTCTGTATTAGTTTATTAGTTTAAACTATATGCATCATAATAATAATAGACTTTTTTAATATAAGAAATATTTTTATCTTTATATATATATATTTTATATTTTAATTATCATTATCATGTATTAATTATATTAATGAATATTTATAATTATTTAGAATTTATTTATTATTTTTTTATCAAAATTTTATATATAAATATATTTCATTAATAAACACTAATAAAATATTTTAATAAAAAATGGTTATATTATTTAATTATAAAATATATATATATGAATTAAATAAAATAATAATAATAATAGTATCAATTATAATACAAAAAGAAAAGAAAGTTTAAATAATAAAAAATAATTAATAATAATGATTATAATAACTCTAATAATTTAATTTTAAAATGATAAAAAATATTAATAATATTTATGTATTAAACACAATACATAATAATATGAAAAAAATAGCAAAAGTAAAAAAAAAAAATAGTGATAGTAATAATATTACAATCTGTATACTAAGAAAATTCAATTATTTTTTTTTTATTATTTTATAATGTAAAAGAAAAAAAAAGTGAGCTATATATTATGATATATATATATTTAGAGATAAAAATAAAATATATAAAAAAATTTTTTTTTATATCGTTTTATATAAAATATTTTTTTTTTTTTTTTTATTTTTTTAAAATAAATAAATTTAGCTTTATCTGAATTTTTTTTATATACTTTTATTAATACAATAATATTTTATTACAATTATATTTATATATTAATAATAATACTAATAATTCTAATATTAGTTAATTTGTTCTTTTAATGTAAAAAATAAGATTTTTAAATATTGTTAAGAAATAAAATATAATAAAAAAGATATTTTCAAAAAAGTGTATATATCAATTATTACCAAATTTATATCTACACTTTTATTTATATAGACTTTTATAATATTGAAATATATGTATATATTTCTATAGGAATTAATCTTTAATAAAAATTTAATTTAATACTAGAATTTATTTTTTTTTTTTTTTTTTTTTACTTTTATTAATGTAGGTTTATTATTAAATTGAATTTTGATTAATTCTTTTATTTTAATTTTTTTAAATTTTATTTATATTTTATTTTTAGTTTTATATATAAACTATTTATATATATTTTATATTAAATGATTATTATTATAAGATATTTATTATTTTTATATTTAATAAAATTTGTTTATTGTTAAATGTATTTTAAAAAATAATATTAAAATAAAAAAAAAAAAAAAAAAAAAAAAAAAAAAACTAATTATTAGGATTCATAATTAATTTATTTTTATATTATACTTTTATATCTTTTAGATTCTTATTTTATTTTTAATTTTGAAATTTTTTTTTTTTTTTTTAAATTATTATTATTTTTTAATAATTATTAGTATTATTGTTATTGGCATTATTATGCAATTATTGGTGATAAGAAATTTCTTTCTTTTTTTTTTTTTTTCTTTTTTACCTTCTAATCGCATTATATGCTAATAATAATATTAATAAATAATGATACATTTTAAGAAATAATTATAAATCGAATAAATAAAATATAATTGTAAAAAGAACATAATATAAAATAAGAATAAACTAAAAAAAATATACATACACTAAACAAACATATATAAGTTGAAATAATAGAAATTAATAGAAAAGAACAAAGGAAGAATTCAATTTAATAAATAATAATGAGGAAAAAGGATATATTAAATCAATCAATCAATAATATATAATTTGGGTTTTTTTGTTCTTTTTTTTTTTTTTTTTTTTTTTTTTTTTTTCTCTCATTTGATTACTTTCGATTCTATCTTATTTTGTTTTATTTTGTTTTATTTTATTTTATTTTTAATTAAAGATAAAATAAAATACATTAAAACAAAATAAAACAAAACAAAACAAAACAAAATAAAATAAGATAAAATAATAAATTTTAAAATGAAACGGTCATTAATCAATGACATCAACTTTTATATACTATAAATATTTCATCCAACTAACTCAAATCAATTCAAAGAAAAAAAAAAAAAAATCAAGTTTAGAAAAAATTCGAACTTTCAATAAAAGCATATATATATATTATTGCAACATTAACTTTTTATTAAGAAATAGTTTAATTCAAGTAAATAAATAAATTTAATATATTTTTATGATTTTTTATTTTTTATTTTCTATTTTTTTTTTTTAAATTTTTTTATATTTTCTATAATAATAATAACATTAATAACAATAATACTAACTACAATAATAATAATGATAAATGAATATCCATGAAATTATTAAAAGGAAAAAATGTTGATAAGATTTAAAATTTGAATTTTGAAAAACTATTTTCATTTAAATATTATGTTAAATGAAAAAATAAAAATAAAATATAATTAATATTATGTATAAAAATATATTTAAACAATAAAAAAAAAAATAAAAGATACCGATGAATTTTTAATTTATTTTTTTTTTTTAGAATAGATTAAATGGCAGATGTTAGCTATGTAATATTAATAAACATGAAAAATAATTAAAAAAAAAAAATGGAGATAATCTTCTATAAAAAAAAGAAAAGAAAAAGATAGAAAAGAAAAAGATAGAAAAAAAAAAAGTCAGAAAGAAAGAATTTTTCATATATACTTGTTGAAATTAATGGAAATATCATATAAACTGAAAGATTTTTCAATACATATGTATAACCAATAATTATCAATTATTACTATTTAATGATCAATTAATAATACAATATTTTTCAGTTTTATAAAATAAAAAAGAAAAAAGGAAAAAAAAAAAAATTTTTTTTTTTTTTGATATTTTAAACCATCTCTATACATAAAATAGAATATTTAATTTATATAATATTATTTTTTATTTAATATCTTTTAATTTATGGATCATCACATTATAATAATTATTATTGAATTTCTATTTTTTTAATAATAATTAAAATATAATAATTACTAATAAATTTTTTTTATTCTTATTTTATATATATAATAAATTTTTCAATATTTATTTTAATTTTATAAATACAAATTTTGAATATGAACAAATCAATTTTTTGATATTTCATTAAAATAATATTAATGTTTAAATAAATGATTTTTTATAAATTAAAACAAAATATATAAATTAACCATCTCTATGAAAATTACAATAAAAAATTTTATAAAAAAGTATATTTAATAAAACAAAACAAAACAAAACAAACAGACAAACAAACAAACAAACAAAAAAAAAAAAAAAAAAAAAAAAAAAAAAAAACTGTATATATAATAATATTGAAAATGAATACTGAAATCTTAATAAAATATATTATATGTGTTCTAGGAATTGTTGTTACTGTTTATAATTATTTTTTAATTAGAAATAAAACCAAACGGTCGAAAACCACTAATAGCTTGCTATTATGTTGTGTTATTCAGTTTAATGTTTCATTACTATTACTTTTAGCATTAACTGTAAGAAAATATGAGTTCAGTATATATTTCGAACATATTTCATTAGAAGTTATCATTCTTACATTGTGTATCCGTAAATATTAATTATTTAATATATAATATATGATAAAAAAAATTTGTTACACATACTTATTAAAATAAACTAGTATAATAAGGAATAATTATGATGGGAAAATAATAATATTAATAAAGATAATAGTAAAAATTAAAATAGAATTAGAATATATTAATACTAACAATTAAAAAAGTAAAAATAATTATATAATTCATTTTATAAATACAAATAAAAATATTGGTTATTAATTATAAACTAGTAATAAAAATTCAAAAAAAAAAATATTAAAAGTATTAATTGATATATAAATATATATTAATATTTATGTCTTTTCACTAATTTTTATTTTTTTATTGCAATTTTATATTATTATTATTATTATTATTATTATTATTATTATTATTATTATTATTATTATTATTATTATTATTATTATTATTATTATATTTTACATTAAACAATAAAAATTCATTAGAAATCATAGTATGGCTTTCATGGTTCAAAGTTTTTAGAACACAATTTGCACATATATTTTCTGATTTTCTTTATGCTACTTTGAATTATATCTCCTTTTTTTTATACCTCAGTACTGCCATTATTACTTTTATTTCCTTCTTTTACGAGGATTACAAAATTTTGGGAATCAAAAGTAATTATATTATCATGGTACTAGTAATATGGGTAAAAATAACACACTTTCTTTTATATATATATATATATATATTTGTTTATAATATAAATATAATATATTTATGATAGAAATAACCAAAGAAAAAAAAATAATAACAATAAAATTCTCTTTAATTAAATTAAATTATTATTACTTCATATTATAATTTGATATATTTTTTTTTCTTTCTTTCCTTCTTTTATGGTTTTGCAATTTTTTTCTGTTATAATTAGTTTTCATTAATTGAATTAGTCATTTCAATTAGTACTTTTGTCTTAAATTACAGAAAACATAAAAGTTGGGTAAAATTAAGAGAGCAACAACTTCAAAAACTAGCTACCATAAATCCACTCCCTTTAAAAATGATAAATGACGATGTATCTGTACCTATTAATCCAATTACTGAAGATATAACAAAAAGTAATACAAAATTGGAACCTGTACTAGGTAATTTTTTTTATATAATATTACAAACATTCCTATATTCTAAATAACTAATAAAAGAATATATATTCCGTCATTAATTAAATAACTAAGTTCCATTTTTTTTTTTTAAAATTATTAACCAACTTAATGTAAAATTAATAAAAACTAAAAACTAATATTTTATATATAATTTATATATAATCTATTTATTGGTCTATCATCTTTTATTTCTCTCTCTCAATCATATATAAATATATGAAATTTTCAATAAAATCTTTAACTTATTAAATTATATTAACTATCAATCATTTTATATTAATGCTATAATGTATATTGAATTTTTTTTTTTTTATTTTTCTTTTGTTATTTATTATTAATTATTTAATTATTTACAATAAATTAAATTTATTGACTAATTAAAAATATACTAAAATTATTAATATATATACCAAATAAATGCTATTATAAATTAATAGAAAAAGAAATTGAAGTAGAGGGGGATGAGAAAGACGATAATCAAAAAGACAAAGAAAAAAACAAAGAAAAAGATAATGAAAAAAATAATGAAAAAGATAGTGAAAAGGAAAGTAATAAATCCATCATCGTCACTGTGCCCATCGGTCAAACAATATCTCAAACTTCTACATTTAATGGTAAACAAGAAATACAAAGAATGCATAGAGCAAGTCAAAGTAAACTCAATAATGATTATTCAAAACCAAAAGGTGGAAGTGAAAGTATTCATTCCTTAACTGGAAGTATATCAAAAAAGTCATGTCTATCCTATGAATGTATAGATAAAACTATTCTACATTATATGCATGATAAATCTGTAGATTTTGCCAATTCAGATCCAAGAGCTACTGAAAATAATATCAAACTTATATCTATCCTTCATACTTCGATATATATTTTACATACTATAGTATCAATCTTAATTATAATAGTACTATTGTTCGATTGGAAATATACTTTACAACTATTATTATTATATACCCAAGTTGAAATTACTATAAAACTAGAGGATCATTTCCTTTTAAGACAATTTATGGATTTAAGTTTAACGTAGTTAAATTAAATAAAAGAAAGTACCTAATTTTTTTTTTCATATTTATTATATATATTAAAACAAAAAATAAATAAATATATATAAAATGAATAAATAAATAATATAATAAAAAATTATAGTTTGTAAATTAATTTATAATTAAATCAAAATAATATAAGAAAAAAATATTTTTTCTTTTTCATTTTCTTCATTATATTTTTATTAAATATATTATATATATATATATATATTATATTATTATAAATATCTTATATTATTATTATTTGTGATTTATATAAATTTTTTCTTAAAGTGATAATAATAATAATATTTTATAATTATTAATATTAATAAAATAAAATTATTTTTATTGTAATATTTTATATAAATAATGAAATAAGAAAAAAAAATATCAGAAAAATAAAAACAAGCAAACAGAAAAACAATATATTATAATAAGTTATAAAAAAAAAATACTTAATAATATCAATATCATCATTAAGTCAATTAGTAATAATAATAATAATAATAATAATAAGAAAGTTGACAATAGAAAAAATATTTTTTAAAAAATACAAAAAAAAAAAAAAAAAAAAAAAAAAAAAAAAAAAAAAAAATAAAATAAAATAAAATAAAATAAGATAAAATAAATAATAATATAAAAATATAAAAAAAATAAAAAATAAAATTCTATTTATTATCAATATTTTTATTTTAATTGAGTGTTTTCTTTTTATTTAGAATGATTTTAAAAATTAAATATTTAATTATACTATAAATATAATGTGTGTATATATATATTTATATTTTTATAATAATAATAATAATAATAATAATAATAAAAGAATAATTACATTATTAATATTAATATAGAAAATATGTAATAATTAAATTATCAATATGAAAAAAAAAATAATTTATTATAATTAAATTTATTGGAAAATTTTCTTCTTTTTATTGAATAGAGAATTGTAAAGGTAGACAGTGAAATATTGGCAGTAATAGAAAGGGAAAAATTAATGATACTACAAAAAAAAAAAAAAATTGTTAATACTTATAAACATTAGTACCTTAAGTATATACTAAGAGATACAAGTTATTATCCTTGACAGGGCAATTAATAATTAAAATAAGAATAATTATTATAAAAACAAATATATATAATAATAATAAAAAGAATAATTAGGATAAAACATAGAGATAGAATAATGTTAATGATGAACAAACATAGAGATAGTATAATGTAAATTGCAAAAAGAAATAAAGAAAAATAAAAGAAAAATAAAAAACTTAATACACCTAAAACCCAATATGAATATTGAAAGTTTAACTTTTATCAAAAACTTGATAAAGAAAATTAAGGGAAAAATCAAATCTGAAAAATTCTTATAGATTTTTAATCTTTATTTATGAAATAATTTTATATAAGGAAATATATTAAATATTATAATAATAAATAAATGAATAAATAATTATAATCATAATAATAATGATAATAGTAATAATAATAATAATAATAATAATAATAATAATAATAATTAATAAACATTTAATAACATGTTTAGTTGGATAGTTGGATACATATCATTTTACCATTTAAATATTTTTAATAATAATCATTCATCAATTTATAATTATTTTATTTTTTTTAAAGATAATAACTAAGTTAAAATTTAATAATTATAAATTAATGTTAGTATAAATATTAATTAATGACAAGCTCATTTCTTCTGTAATTGTTAATAATATTTTTTATAATAAATAATTAATATCTTTAAAGATTTTTAAAATTTTTTTATAATATTTATATTATTTATTATATAAATAATTAAATATATTTATTATTATTATTAAAGTAAACCAATATTTATTGAAACCTTTAAAAAACAAAATTTTTGTTTCTGAAAATATTTGATTTATTGTAGTTATACTTTTTTATTTTTATAATATTATAATTATTGCTATTGTTATTATTATTTAAATATTTTGTTTTAATATTTTTTTCTATTATTTATTTATTTATTTATTCATCATTATTTATCATAAATTTTTACTTTTTTTTAATATAATACTTTATAATAGGAAATATATTCATTTATAAATAATTTATAAAGGACTTTGTTTTGCTAAGATATGCAAATGTTTAATTACATCATCCCAAAATTTATTTACATTAACTTTTCTACAAATGTTTAATTCTTTAAATTCATTTGCATCACACCAATCACCAACACTTGGATATCTATTAATACATATTGTTCCACTTGTATATTTTCCTTCAGTTTCTACAACTGCTTGTTCATGCTTGACCTCAAAATCTTCAGGATGAACAATATAATAGGCAGCCACAGGATCGTGTACTGGCGGTGATGAAAAATTAAAAACATTTTTATATGATTCTTTAAAGAACAATAGTAAATTAATTATCAAATTCTCAAATTTATTATTCTTGTCTAGTTTATCAATAACATCAGGAGTAGATAAAACGGTGTGGGTAACCTCAAGAGGAATTAATGTAACTAATGATTTCTTATTTTTAGTTTGAAAAGCTTTTAAAACAATATCAAAAGCTTCTGGATCAATTTGTATATTAAATTCTGACCATGGACCTGTATTTCCGTAAGTATCTACACTTCCTCCCATTGCAACAACATTTATATTTCCACTTTTTATATCATCTGGATATTTTTGTGCATATGCTGCTATATTAGTATGACATCCAGTAACTAAAATTGTTAAACGACCATTTTTTGATGTTTCATAAGCATTATGAATTCCATCTACTACATCTTCAATATTTTGTTTTTCACCTTCTTTCAAATTTATCCCTAACGCTTCTATTTTTTTATCTATTTCTTCCCAATTGACACCTCCTAAACCTGATTGACCATGTATTTCTTCACATATTTGACTTTTCCTTTTTATTGGTTTATTCGCTCCAGCTATTACTTTTAAATTTTTAACCATTGAAATATTTCCTGTAATATAAAGAATTCTTATGGCATTCATAAAAGTTTTATAAGATTCTTGATTTCCGTGAACCGTAGAAATTCCTACTAAATTTATATTTGGTTCAGATAAACAATACATTAATGCTATTGCATCATCATGACCTGGATCACAGTCGTGCCAAACGTCTATTATCATTTTATGTTAATTATTGATATTTTATATTTTTTTATTTCTAATATTTTTAATTAAATAATTAATTTAATTTTCTTCCTATACTTTTTTTAATATTTTTTTTATTTTTTCTTTTTTTTTTTTTATAATTTCCCTTGTTTTTAATCTTGCTTTTGCTTAAATTATATACTAAGATTTTATTCTTGTTCCTTTTCTTATTTTTGTTCAAATTATAATTGAATTTTTATTTTATTTCTGTTTTTTTTTCATTAATTTTTATTAAAATATTTGGTAAAATTAAATTTATACTTTTTTAAATTTTTATACTTTAATTAATATTAATCTTCAATAATATTTAATATGAAATAAAGTAAATTTTGTAAAATTGAAATTTAATGTGATTAATTTTTTATATTATTTTTATTTATTATTATTTTTTTTTTAATGCAATCTTAATATTTAATTATCATATTTAATATTTTTAATATAAGAAATATTTACATTTTTGATTAATATGAATTTGGTTATTGTATTTGATATGTAGATATTTACTATACTAGTAATTTATACGTCACAAATATATTACATACCAAAATATAAAATATAAAATATTTATTAATATAATAAAATATAAGATTTTAATATAACTTAAGGAATAATTTAATATGATAAATTTTATTTCAAGCATTCCCCCTAAAGTTTAAGACAATTAAATTATTTAAAATTTAATACCAATTGTCATTAAATCTAGAAAGAAATTTTTCTCTGAATTTATTCATTAAGTTAATTATTTAAATATATCATGAATCCATCAGCTAAATTGCCCTATGATTTTATATAGTTTAATTTACATTATTGCTGTGATATCTCAGATCTATATGTTTTGATTTTGGATTTATTGTATCGCTGTTACTATTATAAATAGCGTCTTTATTATCACTGTTGATTGTTATACATCTTAAATCGATATTTAGTTCTTTAAATAATTTCTTATAAATATATATATATATATATATATATATATATATTTATAATATTTATATATGATCTATAGCTTTATTATTTATAACTTTAAAATTAAAAAAATAAAATATATAACAGTTTTTATCATATTAATATATGAATTATAAGACTTAATTTTGGAAAAATTAATTTAATAAATATAATTTTTACCTATTTACATTTTAATGCAAAATTGAATATTGATAAAATAATAAAATATATTAATATATTGTAATTATTAAATTCTATTTAATGTGTTTAATGTTTTAATAACATCACTCAAAATAAAATAATATATATGAACATATATCTTTTTTAAATACAATAATAAATACATATTTGATAAATTTTTAATTTAAATTTTATTTAAGAATCTAAAATAATGAAATATAGAATAATAAGAATTTTAAGTTGTCTTATTGAATGACTGATACGTTTTCATGAACTAACACTAAATGCAATGCAAAATTCTTGATATTACTTTTTAAAATTTTATGAAAATATTGTTTTCATGTCCATTTATTTTAATAGAAAAAATATATATAAAACGTAAAATTATAATTAGTCAGCTCCTAAATAAACTGCAATAATAATTTCTACAATTCTATATCATTTTGGATTTAGAAGTAATATAATAATCTTCATAACAACTTGTTTGTTAATTTTTAACCAATTTAATAAAAAAGTAGTATTTTTTAGCTGTATTTTCGTTTTTAATAGTTTTAATTGTTGCTAGACAAATAATGTAATGTATATCATTAGTTTGAGAATAAGAATAATTACAGTATAATTCTTCACGTATATCTTTACTAAATAAGCAAGAAAAATAACGAATCATTAATTTATTATTGGTTTTTTTTTTTTTACTTGGATTAATTTAATTATATTTATTATATTATTCTTACTTTTTTTTAAAAAAAAATTTGATATTAAAATCATTTTATGATTTCTTTGATTAACAACAGTGACTTAGTCAAAATATACTTTGGAATTGGAAATAATATCATAACCTTCAAGACATTTTGGTTTTTTATCTTTTCTTTTACCCATATTAATATAAAAATAGTACTTTTTGATAATATTTATTTTATAATAGTTCTTAATTGTTGCGTGACAAAGAAGGTAATGTATTTTTCTAGTTTGAATATATAAATACATAACTACAATATGTTTCTTTGTTAATATCCTTATTAAATAATCCAGCACCAATACTTTCAACCACCAATTGATGACTAGTTACTTCAATGAGATTAATATTAATCCAACTAAAATCAATATTCCAATTATGATCAGACCAACATCAATAATTTAATCATCAAATGATCATTTGTTTTTTTATTACGATCAATATTAATCGTAATAAAATCATTATTATAATAATTCTATATAATTATTATTTGATTTTTCATTTCATCAACAATAAAATCAGTAAATCAATAAATAAAAAAATAGATATATTTTATATTTAATATAATTTAAATTGTATCTATTTATTTAATTGTAAATTAATTTTTTTTTATTTTTATTATAATAAATAACAAAATATTTAAAACAATTTAAATAAATACATAATGATATATACTTATATTATAAATAAAAAATACATTGGTTTTTATATTAATATAAAATAATTTAATTATTATTTTCCTTTGCTTTTTTTTTTAAATAAAAAGAAAAAAGCTTTGTGTTATTAATGTCATCATTATAAAATATTAAAAATTTAATTTATTTTATTTTTTTAATATAGTTTTTTTTTAAAAAATTTTTAAAATTAATATTTTTTAGTAACCTGGATCATAAGTTAATATTTCAACTTTTTCGAAAGGTAAAGCATAGTAACAATAATCATTCATAATTCTAAAGTATTTCTTTGTGTTGCAGTGTTTCTTTTAGAATAGTTTTTAATTGTTGCGTCAAAGAATGAAATGCATTTTTCTAGTTTCAGAATAAGTATATGTACAATATGTTTCTCGATATCTTTATTAAATAATCCAGCATCAATACTTTTAATCACCAATTGATCACTAGAATTTTCTCCATTAAGATTAATATTAATCCTACTAAAATCAATGTTCCAATTATGATCAGGCCATTTAAATCCGAAAACAGAATTAATATAGACTCCTAACACTGTTAAAATAAAAAATTCTAAAATTCACATTTTGATTTCTCTTTCATTTTTTAAAAAGAAATATATATATATATATTTTTTATTAAAATTATATTATTAAATTTTAATAAACTAATTTTTTATATTAATTTGAATAAAACGAAATTTATGTAAAAAAATTTCATCCTATATACTTTTTTAATTTTTATTATAATGAATTTAAATAGAAGTAATAACAATATAATAATAATATTATATAATAATAATAATTTTATTATATATTATTATTTATCATTATAATAATAATGATAATAAAATTAAAAGTAAATAAATATAAATTTAATTATAATTCTTTCTATCAAATTATAACCAATAAAAAGAAAAGACTATTTCTAAATAATAGAAATAGTTTGGATAAATTAAAATTTAAGAAAAAATTAATTTAAATTTTGTAATTAACCAAATTTTATAATAAAAATAAAATAAATAAAAAAACATATATAATTAATTAATTATTCTTAATTAATCATTAATATCTTTAATATACCAGTAGTTTTTTTTTTTTTTTTAATCTTTATTTTTATTTTTTATTTTTTATTTTTTATTTTTTTAAAAAATAAAAGAAAAAAAAATGTTGTTTATGTTCATATATAATAATTAATAATATTAAAAATTATTTTTAGTAAATAAAAATTATATTATTTATAATAATATTAAAAATATTTTTCTTTATTTTTTTTTTTTTAATTTCATTAATAATAATATTTTATTTATTATTTTAGTTTTATTTATATCAAAAATTTTTTCTAAATTTTTTTTTTATTTCATTAAAAATAAATAATGTTTTAGTTAGTTTTATTTATATCAAAATAATAATAATAATAATAATAATAATAATAATAATAATAATAAAATGAGTATATAATTATCTAAATAATTAATACTAATAGAAATGTTATGAAAATTGCAATATTAAATTACCAACAGTAACAACAACATCAAAAAAAAGGACTATATCTGGATAAAAAAATAATCAATAAATAAATAAAATTTTAAAAGTTATTTTAAAATTACTTAGAAAGAAATTAATTATTTAAAAATTAATATTACTTTTTTTCAAATAAATTGAAAAAATATATAATTAAACATATATAATATTCATGGAAAAGATCATTTTTTAATTATTATAATATATATAATATTGAATATTAATAGTATTAGTCATTTTTTTAAATATTTTTTTTTTCTTTTTTAATTATTAATTTAATAAATTATTTTTAAATTTAATAATTAAAGAAAAAAATAATCAATTATTTAAAATTTTTATTTATTCATTATAAGTATTATTGATCATTACAAAAAAAAAAAAAAAAAAGGAAAAAAATAAAAAAATTTATTATAATTTTTTAATCATTTAATTTTACATTTAATCTATAATGAAATATAATGAATAAATAAATAGATAAATAGATAAAATTTATATTTTTTTAAATTTAAATATTAATTTAATTATTTATTATTCTTTCATAATAAATAACAAAATATTAAAAACTTCGAAATAAACATTCTTTAAATAATAAAGATTTATTTTTTTTTATTTAAAATATAAATAATACATTGGTATTCATATTAATTTAAAAAGAAATTTATTTTTTTTCTTTTTTTCTAAGAAATTTACAATACATTGGTATATTTTTTTAATATAAAATAATTTTATTTATTATTTTTCTTTTTTCTTTTAATTAAATAGAAAAAGCTTTGTGATATTAATGATGATTATTATTAATATAAAATAATGATAATAAATAATTTATTTTTTTTTAAAAAAAAAAAAAAAATTGAAAAAAAAATTATATATATTATTGATCATTATCATAAAAATATATTATATTTTTATGATTAATTGTTTTATATTTTTTTATCATAAAAATATTATAATAATATAATTTTTTGATAAATTTTTAAAATAAATATTTTCTAGTAACCTGGATCATATGTTAAAATTTCAACTTTTTCGAAAGGTAAAGCGTAGTAACAATAATCATTCATAATTCTAAAGTATTTCTTTGTGTTGCCACCTTCAAAAGGTAAAGTTTTTTCGGTAGCAAATTTATTAAATTTTAATTCACCAAGATATTTAGTCATTTTTTTATCTTTATCATTAATTAAGTCGAAATAAAATTCGGTACTAGAATTAATATCATATCCATCATCACATCTTGGTTCATGATCTTTATCTCTACCAAAATCAATAAAGAAGTAGTATTTTTTGGCAGTATTTCTTTTAGAATAGTTTTTAATTGTTGCATGACAAAGAATGTAATGCATTTTTCTAGTTTCAGAAAAAGTATATCTACAATATGTTTCTTCATCGATATCTTTATTAAATAATCCAGCATCAATACTTTTAATCACCAATTCATCTTGAGTATTGTCTACAAGATTTTCGTTAATTATTCTAAAATTAATATTCCAATTATGATCAGGCCATTTAAATCCGAAAACAGAATTGATATAGACGCCTAAAACGGTTAAAATAAGAAATTCTAAAATTCTCATTTTGTTTTCTTTTTTGTTTTTATTTTACTTTATTATTTTTTTATTACTTCGAATAAAACGAAAATTGAAAGAAAAAGATATTTCATCTTTATATACTTTTTTAATTCTTATCATAATAAAAAATAATAATAATAATATAAATAAAAATAATATTAATAATAATAATAATAATAGTAATAATAAAATTAAAAATATATAAATATAAATTTAATTATAATTTTTTCTAATAAATTATAACCAATAAAAAGAAAAGACTTTTTCTAAATAAAACAATTTCTTTCATTTAGATATAGTCTTTTTTTTTTTTTTTTTTTTTTTTTTAATTCATCCAAAGAAATAGTTTGGATAAATTAAAATATAATTATAAATTAATTAAAATTTTATAATTAATCAAATTTTTGAATAAAAATAAAACAAATAAAAAAACATATATAATTAATTAATTATTATTAATTAATCATTAATATCATTAATATATATCTTTTTTTTTTCTTTTTCTCTAAAAATACTTTAGTTATATTAAAAATATTAATATTTTAGTTGTTATTTATATCAAAAAAAATTTCTTTTTTTAAAAAACAATAATATTAAAATGAAATATATAATCAATATTTAAATAATCAATACAAATGGAAATGATAATGAAAATAGCTATATTAAATTACCAACAACATCAAAAAAATAAAAAACTATATCTGGATAAAATATTAATATAACTTTTTTATCAAATAAATATTATAAATATACATTATTAAATATATTTAATATTCATAGTAAAGATCACTTTATTTTGAACTTTAATAAGCGATATAGATTTCATGACTTAGGATAGTTTAAGTAACGTAATTTGAAATTTTTAAAACTATTTTTATTTTCCATCAAATATAATAATTTATAATTTTATAATTAATGACTAGAAATATATATACATGTAATAATTATTATTTAGGAAAACGATTCTTCTTAATGGAAACTTTAAAAATTTTAATAAATATAATTTTTATTTTTTATTCTAATTATTTTAATTTAAAAAATAAATTTTATATTTATTAAAATTTTTAGAGTAAAAATAATTTTAAATTTTATAATTAACTAAATTATTCTTTTTTTTTTTTTTTAATAAATAACTTTATAAAATATTCTTAAATTTATTAAATCTGTTAATAGTATAGTTTTTCCAGTTTTCATCCTGGCCCTATCGTTCTTTCCCATCGTTAATCCCAGTCTAAATAAAATAAATAATAATATACCAATAATTTTTTTTATTAATTTAATCCTTATTCTTAAAATCAAAATTATTAAATTAATTTCTTATTCTTTTTTAAAAAAAGTATTATTTATATCAATATAATAAATAAATAAAAAAAAAAAAAAAAAAAAAAAAAAAAAAAAAAAAAAAAACTTTTTTTTTAAAGTATTATTGATATTATTATAAAAAATAAAAAATAAAAAAAATTTTAAGTATTATTGATTTCATTATAAAAAATATAATAAAATTTTAAAACATTATTAATATCATTATAAAAATATAGAAAAAGATACAATTTAAAAGTATTATTGATAATATAAAAAATAAGAAAAAGGAAAAGATACAAACAATATAAAAAAAAAAAAAATTCTATAATTTTAATAATTTAATTTTACATTTCTTCTACAATAAAATTTAATGAATAAATAAATAGATAAATAGATAAATTTCATATTATTTTCAATTTCAATTTAATTATTTATTATTCTTTTATAATAAATAACAAAATATTAAAAACACAAAATAAGTATTATTTAATAAGGATATATTTTTTATTTATTTAAAATATAAACAATACATTTATATTTATTTTAATATACAATAATTTATCTTTTTCATTTCTTGTTTTTTAAAAAGAAAAAGAATTACAATATTAATATTTATCATTAAAAATATAAAATAAATGATATTTATGAATTTAAATTATTGACCATTATTATAATTTCTTATTATTTTTTTTTTTTTATATTATTTATCATTAAAATATATTATAATAATAATATTGTTTTTGATAAATTTTCAAAATAAATTTATTTTCTAGAAACCTGGGTCATAAGTGTAAATTTCAACTTTTTCGAAAGGTAAAGCGTAGTAACAATAATCATTCATAATTCTAAAGTATTTCTTTGTGTTGCCACCTTCAAAAGGTAAATTTTTTTCAGTAGCAAATTTATTAAATCTTAATTCACCAAGATATTTAGTAGTTTTTTTATCTTTATCATTAATTAAGTCGAAATAAAATTCGGTACTAGAAGTAATATCATAACCATCATCACATCTTGGTTCATGATCTTTATCTCTACCAAAATCAATAAAGAAGTAGTATTTTTTGGCAGTGTTTCTTTTAGAATAGTTTTTAATTGTTGTGTGACAAAGAATGAAATGCATTTTTCTAGTTTCAGAAAAAGTATAAGTACAATATGTTTCTTCATCGATATCTTTATTAAATAATCCAGCATCAATACTTTTAATCATTAATTGATCACCAGATTCATTTCCATTGAGTTTAATATTAACCCTCTCAAATTCAATATCCCAACTATGATCTGGCCATTTAAATCCGAAAACAGCATTGGCATAGACTCCTAAAATTATTAAAGTTATAAATTCTAAAATCTTCATTTTGATTTCTTTTTAGTTTTTATTTTACTTTAATATTTTTTCTATTAAAATTATTTTATTATAAGAATTTTAATAATACGAAATTTTTATATTAATTCTTTGAATATGATGAAATTTGGAAGTCAAAACATTTCATCTTTATATACTTTTTAAATTCTTATTATAATGAATAATAATAAAAATAATAATTATAATAATAATAATAATAATAATAAAATTAAAAGTATATAAATATAAAATTTAATAATAATTCTTTTTAATAAAATATAACCAATAAAAAGAGAAAGATAAAAAAAATGGCCAAATCAAAAAAAAAAAATAATTGGATAAATTAAAATTTAAGAGTAAATTAATTCTAAATTTTGTAATTAACCAAATTTTTGTATGTTTTTTAATAATAAAAATTAAAACAAAAAAAAAATAAAATAAATAATCATATATTTAATTATTCTTAATTAACTATTAATATACCAGTAGTTTTTTTATTAATCTTTTTTTTTTAAAAAACAAAAATTTTGTTTATATTCATATAAAATAATTAATAAAATTAAAAATTATTTTTATCTTATAAAAATTAAATTATTTATAAATATATTAAAACAAAATATATTTTTATTTTTAAATATGTTTTTAGTTTTTTTAATTTTATTTATAATAATATTTTAGTTGTTAATAATAAATGAAATTTATAATAAATATATATATAACCATGTTGGTAATTTAATATAGCAAATTTTATTAACATTTTAATTAGTATTAAAAGTAACACCAACAAAAAAAATATAAATTATTAAATAAATTATTAAATATTTAATAATTTGTGCTAGTATTTGGCATTTTTTTAATAATTAAAAATTTTATTTTATTTTATTTTATTCAATCTGTACTTCATATTTATATTTCTACTATTTATTTTATACAATCTGTACTTCATATTTATATTTCTACTATTTATTTTATTCAATCTGTACTTCATATTTATATTTCTACTATTTATTTTATTCAATCTGTACTTCATATTTATATTTCTACTATTTATTTTATTCAATCTGTACTTCATATTTATATTTCTACTATTTATCTTATTCAATCTGTACTTCATATTTATATTTCTACTATTTATTTTATTCAATCTGTACTTCATATTTATATTTCTACTATTTATTTTATTCAATCTGTACTTCATATTTATATTTCTACTATTTATCTTATTCAATCTGTACTTCATATTTATATTTCTACTATTTATTTTATTCAATCTGTACTTCATATTTATATTTCTACTATTTATTTTATTCAATCTGTACTTCATATTTATATTTCTACTATTTATCTTATTCAATCTGTACTTCATATTTATATTTCTACTATTTATTTTATTCAATCTGTACTTCATATTTATATTTCTACTATTTATTTTATTCAATCTGTACTTCATATTTATATTTCTACTATTTATTTTATTCAATCTGTACTTCATATTTATATTTCTACTATTTATTTTATTCAATCTGTACTTCATATTTATATTTCTACTATTTATTTTATTTTATTTTATTTTTTTTTTTTTTTTTTTAATTTTATTAATAATATTAATAATATTAATAATTTAATTTTAATCATTTTTATTATTATTTTTATTATTGTTAAAATATAATAAATATAAGATAATTATTATTTAGAAAAATGATTCTTTTTTATTAAACAAAGTATTATTATTAAATAAAAAATTTATTATTAAATAAAATATTATTATTAAATAACATGTACTTCTTAAATAAAATGTACTTCTTTATTAAACAAAATATTATTGTTAAATAAAATATATATATATTATATATAAAGTACGCCTCATTTTAAATAAAATAAGGCGTACTTTAATAAACCAATGATGAAATAGATTCAGAAATAAAATTCTTCCATATATTTTAATATTAAATATTTTTGATAAAATAATAATAAAATAATATTTAATTTAAAAGTCACGTTCCGAAATGCAACATTCAATTTTATTAATTTCCTAATAAAAATTTTAACTCTTAATTTAAATTAAAATTAAATCAAAATAATGAAATACAAAAATTTTTTATCAGAATAATTTAATATTTGTTTTTTACGAAAATTTTTAATTAATTTTATTAGAATATAAAATTTTATTTATTAATTATTAAATACTATAATTAATTAAGCTTAATAATAAACAATTTAATAATTAATAACTTAATTTAATAATCAGTAATTTATTTTAGTTCAATAATCTTACAAAGGACTTTAATTATTAGAATTTTTTAAAACTATTTTTATTTTCCATTAAATATTATAATTTATAATTTTATAATTAATGACTATTTAATTACTATTATCTTAATTGATGATTTTTAAACAAAACTATAGTTATAGCTACTACTTCACTTTCCTTAATAACTTTTTAAGAAAATACTGGATTTGCCTATTAAAAAATAAATCTAATGTTTATTATAAATTTATTGAATTTTTATAAATTAAGCTTCCAACTTATCTAATATTCTTATTAAAACTTTTAAATCTAATAATGGTACCGAATATATAAATAAAAACATTACTTTAATTTAGAATAATCATGTAATTAGTTTTATACATTCTTTTCTTGGTTATATTCCCCATCGAAATGAACTGTTAAATTAAATTATAAATGATTTTACTAAAGAATAATAAGCCTGTAAATATTTTCACTTTAAAGTATTTGATTATAAAGCATTTTTCTATAATAATCATAAAGCTAATAAATTTGAAAATAACACTATACAAAGCATTTTTCCTGATTCTTCTAAAAATTTTTCTGGTTATTGTATTTTAGATATGCTTACTAATTCTATTATTAACTCTAGAGACGTTTACTTTATGGATGATATTCCTGAAGCCATCGATACTTCGTTTTTCTATTCTAATACCATTGATTCTTTATTCAATTACTCAAATTTATTGATTGAAAGGAAAATTATTAATATACAACAGATAAATTCTAATTATATTAATAATAATAATAATAATAATATTAATAAAAATGCTTATAATAATATTAATAATATTAATCATAATAATAATAAACATAATGTTGGGGAAATGTTAAAATATAGTAAAGACTATGTACATTATGCATTATTATAAATAAAATTAATATAATATACATGTAATAATTATTGTTTAGGAAAACGATTCTTCTTAATGGAAACTTTAAAAATTTTTGTTAAAATATAAATATTGAAGTTTTGTATATATATAAAATTCTTCAACTATAAACTCCTTTTAATAAAATAGACGAAATTAGATTTTCATTTTCTATAAACATAAATAAAACGAACCTTTTATTTTTTAACAGATTAAGAGTCTCATTGACTCTTCTTAATAACGAATTAAATAAGAATTAAATAAATATATATACGTCTATTAATAAGTGAATTTAATAATATTAAAAGATAGTGCTGAATATTGGTCAGCGTTTATTAAAAGACAATGCTGAATATTGGTCAGCGTTTATTAAAAGATAATGCTGAATATTGGTCAGCGTTTATTAAAAGATAATGCTGAATATTGGTCAGCGTTTATTAAAAAATAGTTCTGAATATTGTTAAATACATAAATAAATATTTTAATTTCATTATACATGATGTTAAATAAAATAATATTTAATTTAAAAGTCACGTTCCGAAATGCAACATTCAATTTTATTAATTTCCTAATAAAAATTTTAACTCTTAATTTAAATTAAAATTAAATCAAAATAATGAAATACAAAAATTTTTTATCAGATTTGCAATGCATAGATTCAATGAACTAATTTAAAATAAACATCATATTAATATGTAAGAATTATAAATTAACCAATATTCTAATTATATTATAAATTATATTATAAGTGGAAAAATAGTTCAAAATAAATTAATTTATAAAGAATATATATAAAAAGCAATTAATATTAAAAGAAGTATTTATATAAAGCAATAAAAAAAAGTGTTTATTTATTTTAATTCAAAAAAAAAAAAAAAAAAAAAAAAAAAAAAAAGGTTTTTATATATATATATTTTTTTAAATTTTTAATTTAGAGTTTAAAAATCAGTACTTAATAGTTAATTAATTAAAAGTCTAGTTTTTAAACTATTTTTTTAGTTAATAATTATTTTATGTTATTTAGTTCTGAAAATAATTGTAATAATAGTAATATTGAAACAATTACAAAGGATAAAATAACATAAAATAAATAAGTACTAATTTAAATAATAATTATAATTTAAATCAAAGTTTAACTTCAAAATTAGACAAACAAAACAACTTTAAATTTAATCAAAATGCAAACCACTTACAGAATCAATTATGGCTTCGTTCTCATTGTAGGACGGATCTAAATAACGTCGATCATGTACAATTTTCCATTCGAAACTGAAAATGCAGAAAAAAATTAATACAACAAAAGATCTTAGAAAATGTGATCATCGCTCAAAAGATCAAAGAACAAAATCAAGAATTAGCTCATTATATTGATGAAAAAAGGAAAAATAAATGAAGAAATAGAAAATAAGAACAATGTTTTGCTTTCTCCAATTGATTTAGATTTAATATCCAATAATTCAAGTAATTTATTATTAAAAAATAGTGTAAATGTAAACAATAATTTATATATTAATCCAAATGTAAACATTAACAATATCATAAGTAGCCCAATTAATCCAAAAGTGACCAGTATAGAAAGCAACAGCACTATCAACAAATGAGCTTTAGAATCAGAAATACTAAGTTCATAATGACTAATTGGAGTAAGAATATCTTTATAATCAGTTGAGGAATTTGGAACATCAAAGACTATATCTTTACACTTCATTTGAATTTGTTCTGCTAATTATTACCTTCAGAATTTAATTGAGAACCTACAGTAGCTTTAACTTGAGTAATATCAGCAAAATCTTTGAAGTATCTGGTTCTGAATTTAAATATGCTACTCTGAAATTTTTTTTTTGATAATTTTCAATTTGTATTTTAAGTTCAACAAGAAAAATTTGATGAATAATAGAATTAAATAGAGTATCATTTTCATTTTCTAAATAAACTGAATTAATAGGTAATGTAATGGAAAAGAAGAGAATACTATAACTATCTAAATAGTTTGAATAATAGAATTTTTGTTCCATCAGTAATATATAATGTTTTCTTTTTAATTGAAATGCTAGAATATTTGTTATAAATATTCTTAAAGATAAAAACAAATAATCTTTAATATATCTATAATAATATTATGAAATAAAAGAAACAAAACTAATGAAGATAATATTGTCAACAATAATGATAATGACAATAATAATGGCAATAATAATGGTGAAATCGGTAATAATAAATCAAAATTTTAGCAAATGAAAGTGCAGCCGATATTACAATTGAAGAAACAAATAATGCTGTTGTTATCTCTTTGTATGGTACAAGTGTACTTGCCTTAGTTACTATTATTGGACTTATCCTAATAAAAAAATCATTTATGTAAAACGGTAACATCGATATTTCATACAGTTCATTAAATTATGTTAGTCCAAAACCAAACTATCCAGTAGGTGGATTGCACTATAATTTGATTAATATAATGACTTTAAACGTAATTATCAGTTAAGATTTTACAAAAATAATTATCAATCTCAAGTTAGTTATTCAATTTCCTTAAGTGATGGTTCATGTGTCAACATGGAATAAAATTCTGATGTTTTCCAAACCACTGAAAATACTCCAGCTCCATGTTTACCAAGAGATCTACATAGAGATTTATAAAGAGATTCACCAAAGGAATCACCACCATATAATAATCAAGAAGATTTACTAATCATTAAACATGTTGTTTAAGAAATTGTTATTAACTCAGAAATGTTTTTAAATGAAACTATAAACTCTAACACGGTTTCTATTTTTGCTACAACTACTACATTTATTTTAGCTATTAATAAATTTGGTGATCTTACCATCGACAACTCTAATATTATTGTTAAAAAGCCAAATACTAATAATGAAAAAATCCAACGCCACATCAAGTACTTGCACTTCATGCACATCTTCATGTTCTTCTTGTAATAATTGATCATGTTCACACAACGGTTCAGGAACTTGTTGTTGTATTGCAGGGAATCATCAAAATAGACTACAATATCTACCGATGAATCATCCTTATATTTACTTTCATATGATTTAAATAACTTCAAGCCATACTATTCGTTCAATTTTGCAAATAACTCAAATATGGGAGATACCACTCATAGATACTCTGTCATTATTGACAATAACAGTAATAAAGATTCTGTTGATTACACCGAAACTAATTATGACGATAGTCGTAGAACGACAAATTACACTGAAACTAATTATAATAGTTGTAGAACAACAGACTATAAGGAAACAAAAGTTTAATTGAATTCTTGGTAGACAATGGTGTAGATATTAATAATGAAAATAAATTTAGGGAAACACAATTATTTTATGCATGTAAAAGTTGAAATAAAAATTTTGTAGAAAAAAAGATTTATTAGAATATCTAGTAATACTTGTAATAGATATAAATAAATAATAATCATAAAAACGAAAAAAAAAAAAAAAAAAGTTGATTAAAGATATTAATTAAATCTTAAAATTTTGGTTTTGACTTAGATATCAAATTAATTTAGTTAATTTGTATATGATGGGGAAGATTTTCTATCCATTTGGTATCTTTATCATCCTTTACGATTGTACAACAACCATATTCAGTCAAGGCTATTTCAACATTAGTCTTGCTATTAGGATCTTGATAAACAACTCAATCATAATAACGAACTTGGTTAAACTCAATCGGTTGATTGTAAGATGCAATCACCACTTCTGTTGCTTGTAAAATAACATTTATTAC
Source organism: Neocallimastix lanati (nom. inval.) (assembly GCA_016946835.1). Classification (NCBI taxonomy): domain Eukaryota; kingdom Fungi; phylum Neocallimastigomycota; class Neocallimastigomycetes; order Neocallimastigales; family Neocallimastigaceae; genus Neocallimastix; species Neocallimastix lanati (nom. inval.). The sequence continues at coordinate 1,410,718 of JACVTC010000002.1, read as the reverse complement.
TTTTAATATTAACATAACCTTTAATGTCACAGTCATCAGGGTTATCTCTATTGTTTGGAACAAATCTCATACTAGCATGCTCACTTCTATTATAGCAATCTGAAAAATACCATTTTAAGTATCTATATCTATGATTCACAATTTATAAACAACCCTTGTAGTTATCTTAAATAATTATTTTCTTTTTGTTGTAAATCAGCCAAATCATTTTATTCGATATATATTATATAGTATTATACTAAAATTATAATATATTAATATTAAACACCGAATATAATTAAATTGTTTATAAGATTTAGTATCACTAGCTTTAGTATTAGAGTTACAACGAGCATACAAAATACAATGAACACAATTATAATCAAAAATCCTAAAATACCAAAAAAAATTCAAGATTATGTTCAGTGTCAGTTTCCCTCTCGGGTTATCTAGGTAAGATGCATTCTTCATCACAATATCCTTTGCATATTCATCTTCAGTGGTTCAAGGATCTCCTACAAATCTACCACAATGTCCATCTATACAAAGTTTGATATCTCCGTTTTCATTAAATGCACATCTAGTATCCACACATTTATTTGTAAAGCATTAAATGAGGAATAATTATTTCTGCTACAACTCTTAATTCAAGTCTAACTTCATAGAAAGCTAGACTTGAGGGGGAGTGTTAAAATATAAATATTGAAGTTTTGTATATATATAATATTAAGGAGTTTTGTGATATATTTTAATATATATATTTTCAAGTATAAGACCAATAAAATATTTGTGTAACCTAAATAAAATAACTATAAATATTTTATAATATAAAATTCTTCAACTATAAACTCCTTTTAATAAAATAGACGAAATTAGATTTTCATTTTCTATAAACATAAATAAAACGAACCTTTTATTTTTTAACAATTTTAATAAATATAATTTTTATTTTTTATTCAAATTATTTTAATTTAAAAAATAAAATTTATATTTATTAAAATTTTTAGAGTAAAAATAATTTTAAATTTTATAATTAACTAAATTATTCTTTTTTTTTTTTTTAATAAAAACTTTATAAAATATTCTTAAATTTATTAAATCTGTTAATAGTATAGTTTTTCCAGTTTTCATCCTGGCCCTATCGTTCTTTCCCATCGTTAATCCCAGTCTAAATAAAATAAATAATAATATACCAATAATTTTTTTTATTAATTTAATCCTTATTCTTAAAATCAAAGTTACTAAATTAATTTCTTTTTCTTTTTTAAAAAAAGTATTATTTATATCAATATAATAAATAAAAAAAAAAAAAAAAAAAAAAAAAAAAAAAAAAAAAAAAAAAAAAAAAAACTTTTTTTTTAAAGTATTATTGATATTATTATAAAAAATAAAAAATAAAAAAAATTTTAAGTATTATTGATTTCATTATAAAAAATATAATAAAATTTTAAAATATCATTAATATCATTATAAAAATATAGAAAAAGATACAATTTAAAAGTATTATTGATAATATAAAAAATAAGAAAAAGGAAAAGATACAAACAATATAAAAGAAAAAAAAATTCTATAATTTTAATTATTTAATTTTACATTTCTTATACAATAAAATTTAATGAATAAATAAATAGATAAATAGATAAATTTCATATTATTTTCAATTTCAATTTAATTATTTATTATTCTTTTATAATAAATAACAAAATATTAAAAACACAAAATAAGTATTATTTATATAATAAGGATATATTTTTTATTTATTTAAAATATAAACAATACATTTATATTTATTTTAATATACAATAATTTATCTTTTTCATTTCTTGTTTTTTAAAAAGAAAAAAAAAGAATTACAATATTAATATTTATCATTAAAAATATAAAATAAATGATATTTATGAATTTAAATTATTGACCATTATTATAATTTCTTATTATTTTTTTTATATTATTTATCATTAAAATATATTATAATAATAATATTGTTTTTGATAAATTTTCAAAATAAATTTATTTTCTAGAAACCTGGGTCATAAGTGTAAATTTCAACTTTTTCGAAAGGTAAAGCGTAGTAACAATAATCATTCATAATTCTAAAGTATTTCTTTGTGTTGCCACCTTCAAAAGGTAAATTTTTTTCAGTAGCAAATTTATTAAATCTTAATTCACCAAGATATTTAGTAGTTTTTTTATCTTTATCATTAATTAAGTCGAAATAAAATTCGGTACTAGAAGTAATATCATAACCATCATCACATCTTGGTTCATGATCTTTATCTCTACCAAAATCAATAAAGAAGTAGTATTTTTTGGCAGTGTTTCTTTTAGAATAGTTTTTAATTGTTGTGTGACAAAGAATGAAATGCATTTTTCTAGTTTCAGAAAAAGTATAAGTACAATATGTTTCTTCATCGATATCTTTATTAAATAATCCAGCATCAATACTTTTAATCATTAATTGATCACCAGATTCATTTCCATTGAGTTTAATATTAACCCTCTCAAATTCAATATCCCAATTATGATCTGGCCATTTAAATCCGAAAACAGCATTGGCATAGACTCCTAAAATTATTAAAGTTATAAATTCTAAAATCTTCATTTTGATTTCTTTTTAGTTTTTATTTTACTTTAATATTTTTTCTATTAGAATTATTTTATTATAAGAATTTTAATAATATGAAATTTTTATATTAATTCTTTGAATATTATGAAATCTGAAAATCAAAACATTTCATCTTTATATACTTTTTAAATTCTTATTATAATGAATAATAATAAAAATAATAACAATATAAATAATAATAATTATAATAATAATAATAATAATAATAATAATAATAATAATAATAATAAAATTAAAAGTATATAAATATAAAATTTAATAATAATTCTTTTTAATAAAATATAACCAATAAAAAGAGAAAGGTAAAAAAAATGGCCAGATCAAAAAAAAAAATAATTGGATAAATTAAAATTTAAGAGAAAATTAATTCTAAATTTTGTAATTAACCAAATTTTAATAATAAAAATTAAAATAAAATTATAAAATAAATAATCATATATTTAATTATTCTTAATTAACTATTTATATACCAGTAGTTTTTTTTTATTAAGCTTTTTTTTTAAAAAAAAAAAAAAAAAAAAAAATAAGAACAAATTTTGTTTACATTCATATAAAATAATTAATATAATTAAAAATTATTTTTATCATGAACAAATCATATTAAATATAATTATAATAAAATAAATTATTATATTTTATATTTTTTTTCTTAAAAATTTATTAATAATAATATTTTAGATGTTATTTATATCAAAATTATTTATTTTATTTATAATTTTTTTTTTAGAAAGATTAATAATAATTCTCTAAATAACCAATACTAATGGAAATATTGGTAATTTAATATGGTAATTTTCAATAATACTTTTGCTATATTAAATTACTAACAACAACAGCAACAACAACAACAACAAAAAAAAAAAAAAAAAAAAAAAAAAAAAAAAAAAAAAAGACTATATATAATAAATACATAAATAATAATTCAAAATTTTTAAAATTATAATTTAAAAATCAATATTATTTTTTTTTATCAAATAAATAGTTTTAATTAATAAATTTATTATTAATATCTATAATATTTATGGTAAAAAATATTTTCTAATTAACTATAGTATATATAATAAAAATTAATAGAAATGGACTTTTTTTAGAAAAAAAAATAATAATAATAATTTATAATATTAAACATTAATAGCATTAATCATTTTTTTAACTGATTAAAATTTTATTTTTTTTTTTTTTTTATTTTTTATTTTTTATAATTTTATTTTTTTTTTTTTTTATTTTTTATTTTTTATAATTTTATTTTTTTTTTTTTTTTTTTATTTTTTATTTTTTATAATTTTATTTTTTTTTTTTTTTTATTTTTTATTTTTTATAATTTTTATTAACAATAATTTAATTTAAATCATTTTCATTATTTTTATTACCAATATTAATGAAATTTTTAAATCTATATTAAAATTTTTAGAGTAAAAATAATTATTAATTTTATAATTAAACAAATTATCCTTTATATACATATATATATATAATTTAAAAATTATTCCTAAATTTATTAATAGTCTTCCCATTTTTTATCCTAGTGTATATTGCTAGAGTAATAAACATAAGGTTTCTGGATCGACTGAAAGCATTATTATCCTCTCTTATTGTTAATTCCAGTCTAAAAAAAAATTAATAATATACCAATAATTTATTTATTTATTTATTTATTTTTTTTTTTAATTTAGTTTTTATTCTTAAAATCAAAATGAATAAATTTTGTTTATATTTATATAATATTTTTAAATAGAAATTAAAATTAAAATAAATAAATTTTGATTATAGAAGGAAAAAATTATATATATATTGAAAAAAATCATTATAATTAACATAACTACAATTAAACTAATTAAAAATTAAGTATATAAATATAATTTTTTTCATTTATGTAATGTATAAATAAAACATTGGTATTTAAATTAAAAAAAAAAAAAAAAAAAAAAAAAAAAGGAAAAAAATTATTTATTTCTTTGCTAAATAGAAATATTAAAAAATTAAAAAAAAAAAAAAAGAAATATATATTAACAAGAATAAAATAAATGATAATTTTATTCAATAAAAAATTTAGTTCAATAAAAAATTTAGTTCAATATATTATTAATCTAAAAATAAATATTACCATAATAATATTTAATTTTTAAAATAAAATAATATATACTAAAATCGTTAATATGAATAAATAATTCCTAGTAATTTGGATCTCTATCCAAAATTTCAATTTTATCAATATATAAATAATAGAAACAATAATCATTTATAAGTCTAAAGGCTTTCTTTGTGACTCCATTTTCAAAAGGTAAAGTTTTTCCTTTAGCAAATTTATTATATTTTAATTCACCGAGATATTTAGTATCTCCTTTACCAATATTGACTACATCAAAATACATTTTTGATTTAGAGGTCATATCATAACCATCATTGCAATCTGGTTCTTGATCTTTACCGAAATCCATATAAAAGTAGTATGTTTTGGCAGAACTAAAACTTGAATAGTTTTTAATTGCTGCGTGACAAAGGATATAATGCTTATTAGCAGGTTGGGAATAAGTATATCTACAATATGTTTCTTCATCTATGTCTTTACTAAATAAGCCAGCATCAATACTTTTAATCACCAATTGATCTTTAGTATTGTCATTAAGATTAACATTAACAGTACTAAAATTAATATTCCAATTATGATCAGGCCATTTCCATTTACTTCCTAAAGCAGCGTCAACATAGACGCCTAAAATCATTAAAGTAATAAATTCATAGATTCTCATCTTAATTTCTTTATTGTTTTATTTTTTTTTTTAAAAAAAAAATTTTTTTAATACTTTATTTTGTAATAGGATCTTTAATTAACTGAATTTATTTATATTAATTTATTTGAATTAATTTCATCTTTATATACTTTTTTTAATTAATAATAATAATAATAATAATAATAATAATAATAACAATAATAATAATAATAGTAATAATAATAATAATAATAATAAAATTAAAAAAAATCAAAATATAAATACTATTATAAATTTTTTTTTTTAAATTATAACCAATAAAAGAAAAAATTGTATCTTTAGATTAATTAAAAAAGATTTTAGAGTTAATTAAGTCTAAATTTGTTATTTATCAAATTCAATAAAAATAAAATAAATATAAATAACTTATATATTTTTAATAAATTATTCTTAATTTATTAATTATATACCAGTAGATTTTTACTTTTTTAATCTTTTTTTTCTTTTCTTGAATTGATTTTTTGTTTATATATATAAATATATATAAAACTATTCAAATTATATTATTCATAATTATATTATTTAATATATCTTTTTTTTTTTTTTTTTATTATTTTTTTTTAATTTTAAAATAATAAAAATTTAATTGTCATTTATACCAAATTTTTTATTTTTTTTTTCCTATTAGAAAAAAAAATATTACTAATAAGTATTTCAACAGATAATAATTGTCTAAAGAAATCATAATTAATGGAAAGATGAATGAAGATATAAAAAGTTAATTTTAGTTTATAAGAAAAAAGTAAATAAATTAAATTTATATTTTTTTTTATCATATAAATAGTATTAATTCATAAATATATATTACTAAAAATATATTAATATTGATTAATAGTTATTTTTAATTAATTATAATAAATATATCAAATATTATTAGTAAGGTTTTTTTTTTTTTTTTTTTTTTTTTTTTTTATTAAAAAAAATAATAATAATAGTATATAAAATATGAATATCAATAGATTGGACATTTTTTTTTTAAATAATTATAATATCTTTTTAATTTTATTAAAAATAATTTATTTATCCTTCTAATCAATTTCGTTATTACTTTATCCAACAAGGGAAAAAAAAATAGCAATAATAAATTTATATCAATTTGTCTTTATTATCAATATTTATGTATTTATGGAAACTTTAATAAAAAAAAAAAAAAGTTAAATATAATCAATAATATTAACTTTTAAATACCAAAAAAAAAAAAAAATATTATATTAATAGTATATTAATAGTATAGATTTTATTTAATTTAATATCAAATAGAATAAATTTTGGTTATATTCTAATGGGAATAATTTTATTATTAAGAAATTATTGTTACTGAAGTATGCATTTTCAATGTGGCGTATTACAATAAATGGCGTTTTAAAATACAATAATAATTACTTATTATACCTCTAATTTATTAATATTATATTTCAATTAAAAAATATAATTAAATATATTATTAATTATTAATAATATATTATTAATTATAAGAAAAATAAATAATAATTAATGTAGAATAAGATAGTAATAAAAATATAATAGTAATTGTAATGAAAAAAAAAAATAATATTTATTTATAATGATTTTTATTTTTTTTTTCTTTTAGACTGAGATTAATGATAGAGGAGGATAATAAGGCCTCCATTCTATCCCTTAAACTTATCAGACTCTCATTGGATTCTTTCCCATGCCATTTCAGCGTTGACACGGGCCTCTCTCTGAACTAAATTAATATGAAAAACATTTCCTATATGCCACTTTTCAATGATCAATGACTTCTTGAACCATCATCGATGAAGGAACAACTAACTACTCTAATTCTTTAACAGATCAAGTGCTCTCTATACTATCAATTATATAGTCTAACAACAAGAATACATAACATGACAAGAGAACATCAATTTCATTTGTATGGAAAAACACCACAGAAGGATGAAAATCACCCCATTTTAATTCAGGAGGTAGTCACGGGGTCGATCCAGAAACCTTATGTCTATTTGTTCCAAGTACTATACTATTTATAAATTTAATAAATTTAAAAATTATTTATTAAATTATTTATTAAAAAAAAAAAAAAAAAAAAAAATTAACAGTTATTTTTAAAAATATAAATTATCCAAAATGATATTAATATTTTTTTTAATAAATTACTCTTAATTTATTAATTATAAAATAATAAATTTTTTTTATTATTATTATTTTTGTCATAAATTTTGTTTATAAATAATCACTTTATATTAAAATTAATTAATAATAAAGGATTTAATATTAGTTTCTTCTATTTAATTTAGTTAGGTTTATATCTATTTAATAATTATTTTATTTATTTATTTAATGGTATTTATTAATCCATTTATTTATATATTTATTAATTATCTAATTATTTATCAAATTTTTAAAAAAATTTTTCAATATTAAAATAGTACCATGTCATGTTAAAATTATTAATTAATAATTACCGAAAAAAGAAAATTAATTAAATGGTTATTTTTTTTTTTTTTTTTTTTTTTATAATTAATTGATACTATTTAAGCAATTATCCTTATAATTATCAAATATTTTCTTTCTCAACCTACCCAATACTTTTTTTTTTATTTAAAAAAAAAATTGCTTTTTTTCCATACTAATAATAATTATATTTATTATTCAATGGATATTAATATTATAATTTATTTCATAATAATAATAATAAAAAGTAGTTTTTAATGGTTTGAAAATAAAAATAAAATATTCTAAATCACTATTTCATATTAATAAAAATAAAATGAACGGTACAGAATATAATAAAATAAATAGTAGAATATAAATATAATTGAAGTATAGATTGGATAAAGCAGAATAAAGTAAATAGTAGAATATAAATATAATTGAAGTATAGATTGGATAAAACAGAACAAAGTAAATAGTAGAATATAAATATAATTGAAGTATAGATTGGATAAAACAGAATAAAGTAAATAGTAGAATATAAATATAATTGAAGTATAGATTGAATCAAATAATATAAAATAAATACTATAATATTAATATAATTAGAGTGCAGATTGAATAAAATATAATAAAATAAATAGTAGAACATGTATAATTAAAGTACAAATTGAACAAAATAAAATGAAAATGAAAATTATTATTAAAATAATTACTTCAATATCTAAATTATTTATATTTGATTATTTAAATAAACAATTATTATTATTTATTAATTTATGAAAAAAAATAAAAATTAAATTATAATATATATAAAAATTAATTATATTATTATTACTAATATTAATATACTAATTACTATTTAAAAAAATAAGTATTAAATTTTTAAATATAAAATCTACATTATACCATAAATTTAATATATTTAAAATTATCTTGTATAATATATTTATTTAAAATTCTGTAAATTTTTTTTTATATACTGTAATGTACCAATAAATTTTTTTAATCTATATTAAAATTTTAATATTTAATATTTTTATACTTTTATTCAAATAATTAAATATTTAAATAAATTTGATAAAAAAAAAAAATAATAAGAAAGGTCATACTGATTTTTATTAAAATTTTTATTTTTTTTTTATTTTAATATAATTTAGTTTTGCATATTAAAATAATTGTTCTTTTTTTTTTAATATAATAAATATTAAATAATAATATTTTCATATATTTATTTATTCTCTTATTTATTCTTATATTTTGAAATTTTTACTTATTTATTATTTTATTTAATTTTTTTTTTTTTTTTTTTTTTTTTTTTTTTTTGAAATTTATAATATTGAAGTAAAAGGTGATTGTGTGAATTATTGAAAAAACATTAATACTCATGTTATGTATATATATATATATAACATATTTTAATAAATTAATAAATAATTATTTTAATAAAAATTGATTTTTAATGGTATAATTATAATTTTGAATATTAAATCCTTATTATTAATTAATTTTAATAAAAGATGCGTTTTTAAATAATAATAGTAATAAAGATAAAAGGTGTATAATTAATAAATTAAGACTAATTTATTAAATATAGTATATATATAAAAAAAAATATTAATATCATTTTGAATAATTTGGCAGTTCTTTAAAATTCTTTTTTTTTTTAATTTTAGTTTTAATATTACTTTTATTCAGAAAAAAGTATTTTCTTATATTGGTTATTTATTTTATTAAAAAAAAAAAAAAAAAAAAAGGATAAAAGATAATAATATTTTCAAAAAAAAAAAAAAAAAAAAAAAAAAAAAAAAAAAAAAACTTTTGTTTAAAGTAATTAAATAAAAATAAATTTATTTTATTAAAAATAGCATTATTTTAAACTGAAATTTTATATTACAAAATTTGAAAAACAAAATAAAAAAAATTTAAAAAATTTGAATAAAAAATAAAAAAAAAAAAAAAGAAAATAAAAGAAAATCAAAATGAGAATATTAGAATTTCTTTTTTTAATCATTATAGGCATATATATTAACAGTTCTATAGTATCTGCATTGCCGTTTGATTTAAATGAATTTTTTTCAAACCCAAATAATAAATCACCAGAAGAATTGCTTAAAATGATCGAAAATTACCAATATGAATTTCCAAATTATGATTGGGAAGTTGATACAGGAAAGAGTTTAATGTTTGATATACCAAATGATCAAATGATGATTAAAAGTATTGATGCAGGCTTATTTTATAAAGACATTAAAGAAGAAACCTACTGTAATTATTCCTATTCTTCAAGTTATAAAAAGCATTACATGCTTTGTCATGCTGTAATTAAAAACTACTCAAAAAGAAATACTGCCAAAACTTACTACTTTTATATTGATTTTGGTATTAATCAAAAACCAGTATGTAGTATTGGCTATGAAATTACTTCTAATTCCGTTTTTGAAGTTAGATTATACAATGATAATGGCGAAAAAGCTGAACTTCTTGGTGAATTAAGATTTAATAAATTTGCTACTGAAAAAGAATTACCTTTTGAAGGAAATGTTAAAAGAAAATACTTTTCCTTTGATAATGTTTCATGTCACTACACTTTGAGTTTTGATAAAATTAAAATTTATTCAGAAAAACCGACAAAATTAGAATAATAATATAAAAAAAAATAAAATAAAATAAAAAATAAAAATAAAAATTTAATAAAAAAAATTTTTTTTTATTTGATAATACTATTTTTAGTTGAAATAGTATACTCGTTATAATAAAATAATATATATAAAGAAAAAAAATATAATTATAATTATTTTTTTTCTTATAAAATTATTATAATATATACTTTTATTAAAGCATGTATTTATATATATCTATATAAAAATAAAAAATAAAAAAAAAAAAAAAAAAAAATATTTTTCAAGTTATAATAAATATTTTACGAAAAATATTTTTTTTTTTTTTTAACTTGTATTTATATATATATAATATTTTTAATATAATATATATATATATAAATACATTTTTTATTTTAATTATATTTTTATATTAATATATTAATAAAATTAATTATATTATATATATATGTTAAATATCATGTGTTATGTGTTTAATTACATTATAAAGTGTTAAATGTTACCAATAATGTTAGACTTCTATAGAAAATAGTGATGTGTAACATGTAATGACATATTTCTAAATGGAGAAAGTCTTTCTTAAATGTAAAAGCAATAAAATAAATAAATAAATAAATAAATACATAATAAAATATAAATATCATTTCTGATTTTAAGTGTTACATTCAACAGATTAAAAGTCTCAATGACCTCAATAATTCATGAATAATTGTTAATATTTAAATTCAATATATTAAATGTAAAAGCAATAAAATAAATAAATAAATACATAAATAAATACCTTTTTTTTTTTTACTTTAAAATACAAGCTCAAAGAAAGATATAGATTATAATATAAATAATGTTAATTTAAAATTATGGCCATGCTAAATTAGGTCACTATTACAATCAAAATTTTCAACAAAGCAACCAAGAAGAATATTTTACCATTACAAATTGTGCATACTGATATCATCGAGCCACTTAAGCCTTCACCATCATTTAGTAGATACCAATATTATATAACATTTATCCATGTCAACAGTAGAAAACGTTGATTTTATTTTACTGAAACATAAATCTGAGGCAGTACAGAAATTTATTGAGTTTTCATAAAATATAATAACTCTAATTTTATAAATTATCTTAAAAAATAATGGAATTAACATTTAATCATTCTACGCCAAAGTAATCCTCCAACAAAATGGTGGTGCTGAAAAAATTAATCAGATATTAGATAACTGCTAAATTATCCCCTATTTTGTGGGATGAAGCTATTAAATATGTATATATATTGTACAATTTAAATCCGCATAAGGGAATTAATTTTAAAATCCCAACAAAGCGTTTTTTAATAAGAAAATTGATATATTCATCGACATTACTTCAAAAATCAGTAATTCAATGAAAGTACACTAGGCTCACTTGGTACATCTTTTTTTTTTTCGTTCCTTAGAAAAACAGATTGAAAAGGAATAGCACTTACAATATCAATTTAGTCAATCCATTTATCATAATGAATTTGAAATGAATAAAAACAAACAGAAAAAAATTAATCTTGAAGATAATATAGATTTAATGGATGAATACAATTATGAAAGCATGTTGGACAATAATTCTGTAACGAAAACAATTAATAAGAATAAAATTAATCAGAATAAAATTAATGAAGATAAAATTAATGAAGATAGAACTAATAGAATTAATGATGATTATATTAATGATGATTATATTAACCAAAATCAAAAGGAATTAACTCAAAAATTCAAATATTGAAGAAAGTATAAAAATGACATCAAATGAAAGCCATGTCAAAATTTTACATTATAAATAGTAAAAGTAATGAAAATAATGCTATTATTAATAGAAATAACATAAAGGGATAAAAAATCACACATAAATGATAATAAAAAACTATTGAAAAAGAAATAGGAAATATTATTCATCGAATGAAGAAAGAAAAATGAAAGATAGAATACTTACATTAAATAAATGAATAAATCATTCTTTGAGAAGAAGATAGATTCAGATGAAAATGAAAGATGCAAGAGAAATAGTGTTAATAATATTAATACGTTAATTCCAAAGAATTATGAAGAATCTATGAATTCAAAAAATGCTGGACAAACGGAAAGACGCAATAAATACAAAGAATTACAAAATTTATATGGAAATAATGTTTATTTGGTAAATATAAAAATAATAAAATTAACGCTTATTACTAACACTCCATGTTAATGATATATTAATTATAGGAGAGAATAAAGAAATTACCATAGTTGTTTCAAAGATTAAACATAAATACAAAGTCTCCACAGATAAAACAGCAGAAACAAAATCATCGGAATTAATATAATTAGAAGTAAATAAAGGCTATAAAATTCATCAAAAAAGATTATATTGAAAAAATGCTAACTAACTATAATATAAACAATACTAAAATAACTAGAATAGTATATATTAATGCAAAATTAGAAAATAGAGAAAACTCTGAAAAAAAAATTAGCAAAACAGATTATAAATGATATATTATATTCTTTATTATATATATCAACAAAAAAAAAGACCAGATATAATATTTACAGTAAATCAAGCTGTAAGATTTTCTGAGAATCCAACAAAGACTGATTTTAATTCAGGTATTCAAATATTAAAATACCTCAGAAGTACAAAGGACTATTCAATTCATTATAACGGAAAGAAAAATTTAAGAGCATACTGAAATGCAGTTTTTCGCTGGTGATGAGATTAAAAAGAAGATCCAACTTCAAGATATATTTTTTTATTAGGAAACAGTTTAATATCATGGAAATCAATTACTTTCAGAAAAATATAACCTTATCAACCACAGAAGTCGAATACTCAAGTTTAATGGAATGAACAAAACAAGCTATATGGATAAAAAAAATTAGTAAATGAAATATTCAACAAAAATATTTGAATTAATATTAGAAAAGATAATAAACCATGTAAGGATATAGCTGCAAATGAAATATATGGATATAAAATACAAATACGTTCAAGATGAAATTATAAAAAAAAATGAAATTATATTAACACTCATTGGTTCTAACTCAATGAGAGTAGATCCATTGACCAAAAGTATTTCTGGACCCAAGCTTAAATACTTTGCTGATTTCATCATGGAAATGTAGAAAATGCCAATGTAAGGAGAATGTTAATGAATGTTAAATATCACAGTTTATGTGTTTGTACTACATTATTAAATGTAAAATATTTTTATTCGATAATATAATAAAGTGTAAAGTTAAATGTTACCAATAATGTCAGTCAACTATAGAAAATAATTATAAATAGCATGTAATGACATATTCTTAAACGGAGAAGGTCTTTCTTAATTTGAAAGCAATAAAATAAATAAATAAGCACATAATAAAATATAAGTATCATTTCTGATTTTAAATGGTATATTCAACAATATATATATACTTTTTTTTTAATTTTTTTTTTTTTAAATGTATATATATATATATATATAATATAAGTATTTTATTAATATAATTAAAATAAAAATTACTTTTTATTTATTTTCCTTTAAAAAAAAAAAAATATATATATATATATATATATATTTAATTTATATATATATATATATAAATATATATAATGTATATTAATATATTATTTTTGCTTATAAGAAATCATTAAATTATTAATTATAAATATTTAGAAGTAAATAGTGACACATTCCGCAATATGGCATTTCTAAATTGTAATATAAATAAAATAATAAGATATCTTTATAATTAAATATTATTAGTTAATTATTATATTATGATGATTATATTTTTATTTATTTTTATTTATATCATATTAATTATTTTTAATAATATTGAATTATGGATAAACTATTTAATTTAAACAATGTAAATATTAATTTATAATAAATTATTACAAAAAAAAAAAATAAAAATAAAAATAAAAGATTATGCTCTTAATATTTTTTAAATAACTCTTAAAAAAAAATTTTTTTTTTTTTTTATATCCTTTTAACATAAATGAAAAAAAAATTTTTTTCATTCAAAGATATTAATAGAATTAAAGAATAAAAACATGTTATAAACAAGAATAATTTGTTGACTTAAAGCTAAAGAGTCGTAGTAAAATTAAGTAATATAAATATATTAATAGTAAATGGTCTGGTAAATGAATATTAAAATTTAATTATTATCATTAATAAATATAAAATAAAATACCCCTTATTCACCAATAAACCAAATTATCCTATCAGAAGAGGAATATTAATATTTACGAAAATATGAAATAAGCCTCTAATGTATTAAATTAAATATGTAAGCCACGTTATAAATATAAGTACATAATATGTATTAAAAATAAATATTTGTAAATTTATTATTTAACATTAAAAACATTTAGTTTACAAAATTTTAAAAATCCAAATTACTCAACAATAGTGAAATATAAAATATAATATATAAATAAATAAATATAATAAATATTATTATGCAAATTAAATAAATGAATTAATTAATAAATAAATAAATAAATAAATAGAGATATAAATATATTAATATATAATTAATAATAAATATATATTTTGTTATATTTTTTTAAATATAACTAAAAAACTTTATCAAGTTTAAAAAGTTTTATAGTTGATAAAAAAAACAAAAAAAAATAAAGTTTTCTGTAATTTTTTATACAAAGAAATGTATTTATTTAGAATGAATATAACAAAAGGTTAATGTATTTTATTGAATATAAAAAAATAAAAAAAATAAAAAAAATGAAAAAAAATATTTTTTTTTAATATTTTATAGTATTAAAGATAAAAATTATTTGAAATATTAGCTCACTTTTTTTATTATTATTATTATTATTATTATTATTATTATTATTATTATAATTTTTAACTTTTTTTTTTATTTTTATTTCATATTTTTTTTAGTTAGTTTTTATACTTTTAACAACGGCATTTTCAAAGGTGCCAATTTTTTTTATTATTTTTTTATCCTTATATTAAAGTTAAATTTTATTTCTTTTTTCTTTTTTTTTTTTTTTTTTTTTTTTTACTATTATTATTATTATTATTATAATTATTATAAAAAAAAAAAAAATAAATAAAATAAAAAGTAAAATTTTACATAATTTATTTTCCTTGGGTTTTATTTTATATTTAATTTATTTGAAACATAAAAAAATAGTTTTATAAATTAATCATATATAAACTAATATTAAAACGTAATAATTAATAATAAGTTACTATTTAATATATATTATTTCTTTTTTTTTTTTTTTTTTTGTACCGCTTTTATATTTATATATATATATATATATTTATTATTTGTTACTATTAATAAAAAAAAAAAATCTTAAAAAGTAAGTAAAATTGATATAAAATTTATTTTATTCTATTATTTCATCTTATTTTATCTTATTTTTATTTTGCTTCGTTATATTTAATTTATAATTTTTTTTTTTTAAAAAAAAATAACATTTTCTACAATTATGTTCTATATTTAAAAAAAAAAAAAAAAAAATATTGTATTTGTATGTATTTCTTCTGATGAATACAACCATTTTTTTTTTAGTTTATTATTGTTTTTTCAATTTTACTTTTTTACTTTTACATTATTTTAGGACATTCTTTGATTTACTTTGTATGCTATTAATATTTTGTTTTTACATTTTGTAAATCAAATAAATCAATAAAAAAAAAATAAAAATAAAAATAAAAATTAATAAACATTAAAATTATATTTAAATAGAATATTTAAATAAATATAAAATTATTTAGAGATTAATTTTTATTCTTATAAATTGAAAAGAACTTAAGAAATGTTAAACACATATATAAATAATTTATTAAATAAATTAAGGAATATAGGAACTATATGAAAAACTGGAGCCTCTCTGTATAAATGTATCTTTAATGAGTACATTCTTTTAAATATATATATATATATATTAAAATTAAACTTTTATTGAAGACTTTGTCTTTTAAAATAAAATTAAAAAATATAAAATAAAAAAAAAAAGTTTATAATACGTATTATATGTGTATTATAATGTAATAATTATTTCATATGGTATTACATTTTATATATAACGAAATAATTATGATTACATTTTTCATTACATTTTATTTCTTAACTTTTTTTTTTTTTTTTTTTTACTATGTTATCGAAACTTTATCTTCTAATCTAATGACTATTTAAAATTAATAACAGCACTACATCAATAGATAGATAAACTCTATTTTTTTTTTTTTAATAATTTTGTATTTTGTATTTTCCATTTTATATTGTACTAAATTTTATTTTTCTTTATTATAAATTTATCAATTGTAAATTGTATTCTATATTTTTCTTTTTTTTTTTTTTTTTTTTTTTTTTTTTTTTTTTTTTTTTTGATACATTACATTAAGGCATTCTTTAATCAAGTTTCAACAATGCAAATAGAACTAAAAAATTTTTAAAAAGTCAAATCCTTATCATCAATTATTACTTTAAATGTTAAGCCATTATTATTTTATTTTATTTTATTTTATTTTATTTTATTTTATATATAGTATCTATAAATAGTTTGATAATTAGGAAATATTAACTGACGGTAAATTTATTGTTGTATATTTATCATTATTTTATTTTTTTTTTTTTTTTTAGAATAAATGAAATAAAATATTTAGGATTTTTACTTTCACTATTTATATTAAAAAAAAATAATAATTAATTATTAATATTAAATAATCATATTAATCATATTTGCTATTTAATAATAAATCATAAATAGTAAATAATATAATAATAATAAATAATATATAATAAATAATTAAATAATAAATAATGTTGTTAATAATAAATATTATATAATAAATGTTGTTAATAATAAATAATAAATAATACAATAATTAAATAATAAATAATAAATAATGGAATAATAAATAATAAATAATAAATAATAAATAATAAATAATAAATAATAAATAATAAATAATAAATAATAAATAATAAATAATAAATAATAAATAATAAATAATAAATAATAAATAATAAATAATAAATAATAAATAATAAATAATAAATAATAAATAATAAATAATAAAATAAATAATAAAATAATAAATAATAAATAAATAATAAATAAATAAATAATCCATTTTAGTTTATTAAAAAATTTTAATTATTTCCTAATAAATACAATGCAGTAATTAACAATTAAAGTTACTATGGAAACAATTAATTAAAAATAAGAAATAAAATAAAAATTTTATGAAGTGTATCTTTTTTTTAATTATTTATTATTCTATTTTATATATATAATTATATATATACATTAATAAATGATAGTATTTTATATACATGTATTTTTTTATTCTATTTTCATTACTTCCTAGTTATCCTTTGACATTAATGCATTATCATTTTTCTTTTTTTTCATATAATTATAACGACATCATCAATTAAAAAAAAAAGTCCTTTTAAAATATTTTTTGATGGATAGCTAATTTTATGGGTATATTATGAGTTTAAAAAAATTCTATTTTGTTTTTCTTTATTCAATTTTAATATTATTATTAAAATAAGAAAAATAATTTTTTTTTAGAATTATAATAAAAATCTTGTTAAGTAAAAAAAAGAGGGTTAATTATTTAAAATAAAACATTAATCTAATCCTGCATCTACTTGTAATTTTTAAAAAATGGAATAATGTACATTGTAAACTCTCAAGAAGAGAAAGAAGTTTATATTATGAAATTATATAAATATTATTAGTAATATTTTAAAAAAAAAAATAAAATAAAATAAAATAAAAAAAAAAAAAAAAAAAAAGAAAGAAAGAAAAGAAAAGAAAATAATTAAAGAAATTAACAATTCAAAATTAAAATTAAGATTTAAATTATAGTTAATTATTTATTTAAATTAAATAATTATTTAATTATTTATAATATTTATATATCATATTTATTAATTATTAATTTTTTTTTTTTTTATTTATCCATTTAAATATAGATTTTAAAAAAAATTTTTTTTTTTAATTAATTATAGAATTAAAATTAATTATAAAATTTTATTAATTTTAATTAAAAAAAAAAAAAATAGAAAATTTTTTTTCTTTATTTAATATTATATTTAATTAGCTTAATAATTAATAAAAATCATCTGTAACCTCATAAACTTAATTAATGTTTAAAAAGGTTTGTTATTAATAGCTTAAAAATTAATAAAAATCAGCTGTAACTTCGTAAGTTTAATTAATGCTTAAAAGGTTTGTTATTAATTGATTTAATTTTTTTTTATAAATTGTTTATATTTTTATTTTATTATATTTATCTTATTAATTAAAATTACGGTTAAAAGTTTAAAAAAAATTTTATAATTAAAATTTAAAAAAATTATATAGAAAAAAAAATTTTTTTATTCATATTTTGAAAAAAGAAATAATAATAATAATAAAATTTAATTATCTAAACTCTAAAAAGGTCCTTAAAAGATATATTTTTTAATTTATAATGATAATAATAACAATAATAATAAAAGAAGCTCTTTTAAGTTAATAAAAAAACGCCTAAAAAAGTGGCCGTTTTTTTTTTTTTAACAAAACAAATCATATTATTTATAAAATATGTTTAAAAACTTTTTTTTTATATAATTTTTTTTTATGATATAATTATTCTATGAAGTTTATTTTATTTTATTTTATTATTTTATGAAAAAATAATATTATAAATAGAAAAGGTTTTTATTTATATCTTAGAGAATTAAACTTATATTTAATAAAAAAAATAAAATAAAATAAAATAAAATAAAATAAAATAAAATTAAAATTAAAATTAAAAATTATAATAAGAATTAGAAAAAAGTAAATATTACTTTTATATATAATCAATTAAAAGAGGAAATAAAAACTTTATAATCTAATATAAAATTCATTTCAAAAAAAAGAAATAGAATATAGTTTATGTATAAATATTATATAAATATTATTTTTTCATAATAAAAAAATGTCACATAACAATTAATATGAATAAAGTTTCAATAAAAAAAAAAGGAGGTTTGTTTTTTACAGTTTTTTTATATTTATTTTATTTTTTTCATTTTATTACATAAACTTAAATACTTCGAGTCATGTAAAATAAAAAGTAAAATAAAATAAAATAAATATAAAAATATAAAAGTTAAAAATAATTTATTGATATTATTATTATTATTATTATATTATTTTTACTTTAAAGGATAATTAAATCATTAATTTATTCGATATATGATGATAGTGATGATTATTAATTCTTTTATTTTATTTTTTTTTTTATATTAAAAAATACGGTAGATTTTTTTTTTTTTATTAGATTAATAGTAGAAATAGATTAATAACTTTTATATTTTAAAATTTTTTTACTTATTTTTGTTGTAAGAATTAATATTATTAATTCTATATTATTTCCACAAATGTCTCTTACAAATAATAAAATTTCATTTCTTTTTTTTGTATTAAATTGATATAAAGATTTATAGAAAAATAAAATTTAAATAATCATTATATATATAAAACTAAATAAAAATACTCTTTTAAGGTCAATCAACTTCATTATCAGTGCTATCTTTTTTATTTATATTAATTTTTTTTTTTCATTCAATTTATTATTAATTCATTAGTAAAAGAATAATATTGTAGGTATTTTTAGTTTTATTTTTATTATTATTTTTTTTTTTATTATTTAAATATATAGAGAAAATGAAATAATAATTAACTTAATTTTAAGAAGAGAAATTTAATTCATAACTCAATCTAATTATATTAAATGTAAAACCTACTCCTTAAAAAAAAACTATGGAACAATCTATTCAAAAAATATTAAATATTAATTAAAATGATAAATAAATAATATCAATTTAAATGATAATAATCGAATAATAAATAATAATAAAATACTAAAAATTAAATAATTATTGTATAATAAATAATAATAATAAAATATTGAGCATTATATTAATAATAGAATAAATAATAATTAAAATATATTAAACATCAGATAATAATGGAATAATAAATAATAAAATATTAAATAATAATAGAATAATTAATAAAAATACTAGAATAATAAATAATAATAATTAAATATTATAACAAATAATAATCGAATAATAAATAATAAAATATAAAAGAATAGAATAATAAATAATAATTAAAATATATTAAACATTAAATAATAAAAATAAATAATAAAATATTAAACATTAAATAATTATTATAAATAATAAAATATTAAACATTAAATAATAAAAATAAATAATAAAATAAACATTAAATAATTATTATAAATAATAAAATATTAAACATTAAATAATAAAAATAAATAATAAAATATTAAACATTAAATAATTATAAATAATAAAATATTAAACATTAAATAATAATATTTTAATGATAGAATAATCATTAAAATATTTATCAATAAATAATAATAATAATAATAGAATAATTAAAACAAATAATAATAAAGTAATTGTAGAATAAATCATTAAATAATTTTATATTCCACAATTAATGATTGAATAGATGAATAAAAAAAAATATATATATATAAATATAAATAAAATTTTAGATATAAACTTTAATTCCTAATAAATTTTAAATTCAAATTTTGTTATTTAATTTTAAAATTTATATATTATTATCTATTTATTTATTACTTATCAATAGATAAATAGAAATAACTAATAATTGTTAACCTATTTAATATTTGTATTTAGATGTATACAATTTAAATTCAAACTACGATTGTACAAAAGACAAAATAATAATAAATAAAGTTTTCATACATTACATTTTTATATTGTTTTATAGTAAATTAGGGTTAATTGTTTACATGTTTTTTTTCCTTTTTTTTTTTTTTATTAATAATTTTTAAGCTTTTTAAAAATTTAGTAATACATTATAAAATTGAAATACATTATATATTATATGTATGATTATGTCTAATACAATAAATGATTAAATAAGAATGATTTCTACATTATAATTTATTTATAATTTAAAATTCATTATGGATTAGATTTAAATATAAAATTTTAATAAATAATAAATTGTATTGAATATTTATTAACGGTATATATTACATTTGATAGGATTATATATTAATAATTATAAATAATATACTTTATATTAATTATAATAAAAAGTTAATAAACACAAATAATATTAATATATAATATATGATATTTTAAACGGTAAAGAATATAAACTAATATATTTAAATAAAAAAATAGTTCTTATATAATTTATTTTGATTACAAATATAAATAAATAATATATTTCATTTAAGTTTGAATAGAAAGATGATGGTTTAATAATTTAAATAGAATAGAATGTATTATAGAATATATAAAATATGTCTATATTATATTAGAAATATGTTTTAAATATATTATTAATTACATATAAAATATATTGTTAAATATGAAATAAATTATAAAATAAAATAAAATATAATATAATAAATAAAATATATTAAATATATAAAATTGTAAACAAAAAAAATTTTTTTGTTTGTCATTTATGGAAGTTTTAATTGATTGGACGGTGATTATATAAATAATAAATGTTATAATATATTAATAATATAGATAAATATATGATTTAAATAATGGTAATCCTAATATATTGATAATATAATTATGAACAAGAAATTAATTATTACCAATAAATTAGTTGTATTTTTATTTTAAAAATAATAATACAGATTTTTTTTTATTTTATTTATTTTTTTTTTTTTGGAATTTTTTTAATTTTTTTATTTTAAACTATTAAATAATTATTACCTAATTTAGTAAAAAATTTTTTTCAGTATTAAATTTTATTTAAATTTAAAATAATATTTATATAATATATTTTATATTATATACGTAATATTTATTACATTATATATATTTTTGATTTATTATATAAATTAAATTATATTTTTTTATATATTTATTATAATTATTATACTGTATTAATTAATTTTATTATATTTAAAATTTTAATTCTATTTCATTTAAAAAAAATTAAAATAGTTATATTTAAAATTACATATTTAAATAAAAAATTAAATACAAATAAAGAATATATCCTTCATTATTATAGATAATATATATTTCAATTAATATTTTAATTTAGCCACTTGAAAGTTCATATATAATTCAATAGAATAGAAATATATTAATTTCAATCGTTTGATGGTAACGTTTAAAATAAAGATCTTTAAAAAGTTTATTTGATTAAAATTGAAACTTTAATTTTTTACTTATAAAATTTTTATTTTTTAAATAAAAAAAAAATAATAAAAATGAAAATTAAATCAAAATAATGTAAATAACAATATATACAACTTATATAATATAATATAATAAAATACAATAGATATAATAAAATTAATAATATAAACTTCATTTAATAAATAAACATATTAATATTTAAATAAATAAATAAATTAATAAATATTAGATAAATAAATAAATATATAAATTAATAAAATGAAAATTACAATAAATAAAAATTTAATTATTTTTTATTAAAAAAAGTATTATCTTTATTATTATAAATATATATAATTATATATAAATATATATATTTATTTACAAATAAGATTATATATAATATATAATTTAAAATTAATAAAAAAAAAATTTTTTTTTAATTGAAAATTTTGTATAAATATAAATAAACGCATTTTTTTCTTTTTTTTTTTTTTTTTTTAATTACTTTTTGTGAATTATTAATATATTTATTTGATATTATAAATTTGTAATA
Organism: Neocallimastix lanati (nom. inval.); assembly: GCA_016946835.1. NCBI lineage: Eukaryota > Fungi > Neocallimastigomycota > Neocallimastigomycetes > Neocallimastigales > Neocallimastigaceae > Neocallimastix > Neocallimastix lanati (nom. inval.). Next base: position 1,387,556 of record JACVTC010000002.1, on the reverse strand, counting down.
TTGATATTTTTTAAAATTTTTTTAATTATAATTTGTTGGTTTAAATAATTTATTTT
>JACVTC010000002.1:1380000-1382500 GCA_016946835.1 Neocallimastix lanati (nom. inval.) | reverse complement strand
ATGTTTTAATTAAACAAATAATAAAAAGAATTCATGTAATTAATAAATGAATAAATAAATAAAGTTAAAAGTTTGCAATAATTGAGGCTTTAAAAAAAAAAAAAAAAAAAAAAAAAAAAAAACTAACTTTGATTATGTTCCATAAATAAACATTTTATTAGTTTAATAACATCAAAGGATTTAATTATTATTATTATTATTATTATTATTATTATTATTATTATTATTATTATTATTATTATTATTATTATTATTATTATTATTATTATTATTATTTAATTATTATTATTATTATTATTATTATTATTGTTTTTTTCTTCATCTTTTATACTGTTCTATTTTTGTTATCTTTTGAAACTAATTTTACTTATTTATCTTTCCAAAATAGATAATCTTTTTTTGTTTTATTTGATAGCTTCAAGTTAACATTGAAGATGGTTATTTGATTTACTTAGTAATTAACATTATAAAACCTAAAAATAAATAAATAAATAATTAATATATATATATATATAAACAAAATTAAATAGAAAAATATATAAATAGATAAAAGAGATATACAAAAATGAAATAAAGTGTTTTGTTATAAATATTTCATATATAAGTATATATATATATATATATATTTTTTTTTTCTATATCATTTTCCTTTTTTCATTAAACACTAATTAATATACCTTTCAATGAATCATTGGATTTAGAGTCTATTTTAATCAATAGGAAAGTACCTTTCAACTTTAAAAATTCGTATTTTAGTTCCCTTTGTCCTTAGTTCAGTTCAATTCTTTAAGATGCATATTTACTAGGATTTAATAAAAAGAACACTTAAAAAAAAAAGAAAAAAGAGAAAAGCTCAAACTGCTTTTAATCGAGGTTTATTATGAAGTTTTGGGTTTAAAAAAATAAGACGTCCAATACTACTGTTTTATAATATGCCTGAGGGAACTATTTATACCTCTTATATCTAATTTTTGTGCAAAAGGCTTTATCAAGTGGAACGCGTCTTCTTGTTATCATTTTCTCATTTAGTCAAAAAATTTATCAACACTTTCTCAATACTCAAAGACAAAAAAAAAAAAAGCACGTAGATTTACAATACACAAACACCATAAAAAACTTCATCATTTTATCTTTTCATTCCTTCTTTAAAGATAATAATAAAAATAAACAATAAAAAATAAAAAAAAAAAAAAAAAATTTAAGATTTAATTATATTCACTCCAATACTCATATTACACTACATTACTATTATCATCATTAAAAAATACACGCACCAATTTCCTAATAATTTAACCATGAATGAGTATCTATCTAATCTTTTATATCTTTTAATAAAAAAAAAAATTTTTTTTTTTTTTAATACCAAGAATTAAATTAATCATCATTTAATAGAGAGTTAATTATTTCTATGATACTAATGCTAAGCGTATTAGTTATTATATCATGGTTTCATGATTAATTTAATAAATATCTCATTTATATATAAATATATGCATTATACTATACATTATTTATATATATAGTACATCTTTTATACAGAAAAAAAATATATATATATATATTGTATTAACTAAGTTTTAAATAAAAATATCTATTGATTAAGTTTTATTATTTATCATTATATCTTTATATATATTACCTTTTTTTTTTTTTTTCAAAATAAAATATAAAAAAAAAAAAAAAAAAAAAAAAAAAAAAAAAAAAAAAAAAAACAATATCTATAAATTTTTTTATACATTTAATATTTTTAATTGGAAAAAAAATATATATATATAAATATATATATATATATATATAATTTAATATATAAAAAAAGCAACAATAACAAAAAAAATCATATATATATCAAATTCTAGTGGTGAGGTATGTTGAATAATATTACTTAAACAAATATTTTTATTTTAATTTTATTTATTTTTTTTTTCTATTTCCTAAAAAAAAAAAAAAAAGGGGGATTGTTGTAATCTAGTAAAGATGAATGATTTTTTTTTTTTATTTGGTTTGACTTATGAAAAAATTATGAATCTATGTTTTGATTTCTATAATTTATTATTTTTATCATTATTGTTTTTTTTTTTTTTTTTTTTTTTTTTTTTTTTTTTTTTGTTGTTGTTGTTGTTGTTGTTGTGAATATTGAATAATGATAATTAAGGGTTTAAACTTTTAAAATAAATTAAAAAAAAATTATTTATTTATTTTTTTTTCTTCCTTTCTTTTTTAATAGTTTAAAAAAGTTAATAATTCGTAAGCATTGTACAAACAATAAACATATAATTCTATGTTAAACTATCAAATTCAAATTTTTATTAATGATTGAGTAATGAATATTTATATATATATATATATATTAAAGATTTTCTTTTAAATAAAATTTTGCTTCTTTTATAGCTCCTTATGAACAATAACATTTTGAATACTTTTGAAAACATTTGCTATTTTATCTTGAAAACCAAATGGATTGGTTCTAATAAGATAATAGATGTAGAGAGAAATCATTCCA
>JACVTC010000002.1:1325000-1375000 GCA_016946835.1 Neocallimastix lanati (nom. inval.) | reverse complement strand
TTAAAATATTTAAAAAAGTATCATCATTTGAACACTTTTTAAAAATATTGTAATATTCAACGACAACACCTTCAATTAAACTTTCTCTATTTATTGAAGTACGACCATTGTGAATAGTAATACATAAAGATTCTGGTTCAGCACTAAATAAATTAATACAGTAACCAAAAGCGATTAATAATAAAGTATTTCTAGATATGTTATATTCTTTACAGAACTGAATTAAACTATTTAAATCAATATTTTCAAAATCCTTTTTTATATTAACTTGATAAGTCATGGGATATATTTTCTGTATTTTTCTTGAATAATTTACTTCTTTTTCCATATATAAATTTTAAAAGGCTTAGAATAGTATTTTTTAGTTAATTCTATATCTTTTTTTTTTTTTTTTTTTTTTTTTTTTTTTTTTGTAACTCTTCGCATTTTTCATCCATCATATATTCATAATAAACATAAGTTTTAGGTGGTAATTCTCTACCATGATAAATTTCATTTAGTTCCTTCTTTAACTGTGCTAAACTTTCACCATCAGCGATAACGTGATTAACATCCATGTATAAATAATTTAAAGATTCTGTATGATAAATTCCAATATTATATTGTAATTTATTTATTTTTTCATATTGATATTCAACCAGTAAATTTTTACTATAATATTCATCCCATTCTTTTATCCATTATATTATATAATGGAACTACAGCTTCAACTGAATCATCTCTAAATGCTTTATATTGTCCATCCTCATCTTTATATATTTGTACTTTAAGTTCTGAATGAATATCAATCAATTTAACAAGGGATTCTCTTAAAATATTTATATCGATACTGGGATCTAATTTGAATAAATTTGGGAGATTCGCAGAGAAATTAGTATTTAAAGTAATAAATAAAAACGTATTCTATTAGTGAGAGATCATATTTTCCATATTTTTCGTATGCTTTTCCAGTTGAAAGCCTGTACCCATATGATGAGATAAAACATAATTTTCTAGTATTTTAATATTGGGATTTTTATATAAAATATCAATATCAATTTGATATATTAAATTTTTCTTTAAAATCTTTTTATAAATAACATGCACCCAATAGAATTTAAACTAGCATCAAAGAAATTGGATTCTAGATGAAAGAGGGAAGTTTCATCATTATTATTAATATGATTTTTAATTATATTATAAATTTTTTTTTCTTTTTTTTTTTTTTTTGTATCTCACTGATATTTTCCTTTTCTATCATAGCTATAGATGAACTTTCCATATTCTTATTAGTATAATTTTTTCCAAATGTAATATCTTTTTACGATTTATTTTATTAAAGACAATTCTTTCAAAAGGTTTTTCTCTAAGAAAAAATTTAGCAATTTTTTCGAATGATGGATGAGATTGATTGTATCGATCAATAATATTTTGAATTTCTTCTTCAATACTTTGTTTATTGGTAATATAACATTAAAACCAGGATATATTTCGGTATTAAGAGAATCATTATGACCAAGAACAACAATTTCATTAATTATTTCTTCCCTTGCTAATTGATGCTCTATAGCTATTGGTGATATTTTTTTTTTCCCATTGCTAAAAATAATTAAAATTTTTTTTTCTTCCTATAATTTATAAATATCCATTCTTATTGACATATTCGTTTCTTTTTTATCTTTATAATAGCCTAATATAACAATTTATAACAATTAGTCCTTTGATTTGGATTTCATCATCCTTAAGACGTATCTGATAACTTTTATTTACAATACCAACTGGATCGATATTGTAATCATTTGCTATTACAGGTTGAGAGTAATAGCAGAAGCACACATTCAGTCATACCATAACACTGTGCTATTTTAATACCAAATTTTTTTAAATTTTCTAATATAGGTGCTATCCAATGGCGCTCCTCCACTCATAATATATTTAAGATTTTTACCAATAACCCTATTTTTTTTAATTCTTTCAAAGAGATATTTGGATTTTTGTTTAGATAAATTATTTATTTTATTATATATCAACTTAATAACCGTAGGAACAACACTAGGTGAATTTGGTTGATATAGAAGAAATTCATCAAACAATTATGGAATTCCACTATTAATGAATAGAGTAATACCGTAATACCATATTTCATTTTAAAAAATAAATCTATAATACCACCATAGCAATGACGAAAAGGTAGCATAGCTAAATGATAATGGTGACTTTTATAATCAGGATTACTAACTATGAGAGACTTCAAGACATTATCATGTGAAAGCATTACAGCTTTCTTTTTTCCATCTGTTCCTCTCGTTAAAAAAAAAAAAAAAAAAAAAAAAAAAAGTATTTGCTTTAGCAGATAATTGATAATAAGTTTTTGAAGGTTTATTAATAAATAAATCTTCTAAAGACCTAGGATTATTATTATCAGTAGAGTCATCATCTAAAGAATTTTCAGTTTTTCTTAAACAGATACAACACATTAATTTGGGACATTTTTCTTTAAACAGCTTTCACTTTACTTTCCAAGTTATTGTCATAGATAAGAATATCAACTTTTAAATAATTTAGAAAATATTTCTAATTCATCTTTTTCGATATTTTTGCTCAATGGATATACTAACGGCACCACTATAGACTACACTAATAGAAGCTAAACAAACTGAGCAGAATTAGACCCAAATATAGCTACATGAAGATGATGATTTACTTTATTATAATAATTCATTTTATATCATATGCCAATTAAAAACTTTTATTTCGAAAAATATACTTTGTAATATATCATTTTTTTTTTAGTTTAAATTATATAATAATAATAATAAATATAATAAATATTAATTATATAAAAAATAAAGAAAATATAGAAAATTAATTTGAACTTGAGAATCGAAAATTCTACCTTGTTTTTGTTAAAGAATTATAATTTATACTTTTTCTTTTTTTTATAATCAGTAATTCTTTTCGAGTGTGTGGCATTTCGCAAAAGTTCATTTCACAAAAGTTTCATTTCGGAAAAGTTTTATTTCCCAAAATTTTAATAAATAGATAAATAAATAATAAAATAAATAAATAAATAAATAAATAAATAAATAATAAAAAAATAAAAAAAAAAAATATAAAATATAAAATAAAAAATAAAAAAAAAAAAAAAATAAAAAATATAAAAATATAAAATAAAAAATATAAAAAATATAAAATAAAAAATGAAAAATAAAAAAAAATAAAAAATAAAAAATAAAAAATATAAAAAATAAAAAATAAAAAATAAAAAATATAAAAAATATAAAAAATAAAAAATATAAAAATATAAAATATAAAAATATAAAATATAAAATATAAAATTTAAAGTATGAAATATAGAAATATAAAATATAGAAATATAAAATATAAAATAAAAAATAAAAAATAAAAAAAAAATAAAAAAAAAAAAAAAATAAAAAAAATATAAAATAAAAAAATATAAAATATAAAATAAAAAATAAAAAAAAATATAAAATAAAAAAATATAAAATAAAAAAATATAAAATAAAAAATAAAAAAAATATAAAATAAAAAAATAAAAAAAATATAAAATAAAAAAATAAAAAAAATATAAAATAAAAAAATAAAAAAAATATAAAATAAAAAAATAAAAAAAATAGATACTATTTAAAATCATCCTAACTTTGTGCTACTTTTAACTCCTTTTTTTATGATGTCCTCATCTTTTTTTTTTTTTTTTTTTTTTTTTTTTTTTTTTTTTACTGAATTATTTATAAATATTTCTTTTATTAAAAAAATTTATTAGTAATTTAAGATTTTTTTTTAAATACTGCGCAAGGACTTAAAAGGTGTAAAATGATCAATTAATTATTTATATATTATTTTTTAATCTTTTTAATAATTATTTTTTAATTATTTTTAATTTTAATAGTTATATTTTAAATTATTATCTTTATACATCTTTTAAATTATTAATACATATTTTTATATATATATAAAATTATTAATTATATATTATAAAACATTTAAAATGTATGATAAAACATTTTATTTTTTTAAAGCTTTAATTCTTTATAAATATTTATTATTATATAATGTATATTTATTATATATATGTATATAAATATTTTTCTTTTTTTTAAAAAATTTAATTTTAAATTTATTTATTTATTTATTTATTATAGTTTTATTTATTTATTTTTATTTATTTAGTTATTTATTTAAAATATATATATTATTTATTTATTTTATTATTAATTTATTTATTTATTAACTTTAAAAAATTTTTTTGCGAAATGAAACTTTTCCGAAATGAAATTTTTTGAAATGCACCTCCCCAATTTATTTTTATGTAATTATTAACAAAATAGTATATTAATAATATTTACGTTTTATATCATATTCATCATACACCATGTAATGTGTAATTTTTGACAATCACATAAAACTAAATTATTATATTTAAATTTAAATTAAATAGATAAATAAATAAAAAGATATATATATATAAATAAATAAATAAATAAATAAATAAATAAATAAATAAATAAATAAATAAATAAATAAATAAATAAATAAATAAATAAATAAATAAATAAATAATATTATTAAATAATATTAATTAATAATAACAATAAATGGAATGTGGTTCATTTCGCCAATTTTTATAATACAAATTTTCAATACGCCATTTATTTTTAATGGCTTGTAAAACTTGGGGGTGTGTCATTTCGAAAATTTTTATTACATAAATTTGTATTTTGTTGTAGTACATTTCGGAAAACATGGCGTATTATAATGTAATAAATAAATAAATGAATAAATAAATTATAAATGAATAAATAAATTTCTAAATAATAATAAAAATAAAAAAGTCAAACGTTTATTATGACTAAAAAAATTTTTTTTAGAAAATTAAATAAAAATATATATATATATATATAATTACTACATATATAAAATAATTATTATATTTTTTTTATTTTATTTTAAATATTATTAATTATTATTTATACATTAATACCTTTTTTATATTATCAACAGAAAATACAGATTGAATAAAATAAAATAAAATAAAATGAAATAAAATAAAATAAAATAAAATAAATAGTAGAATATTAAATATAAAGTACAGATTGAATAAAATAAAATAAAATAAAATAAAATAAAATAAATAGTAGAAATATAAATATGAAGTACAGATTGAATAAAATAAAATAAAATAAAATAAAATAAAATAAATAGTAGAAATATAAATATGAAGTACAGATTGAATAAAATAAAATAAAATAAAATAAAATAAAATAAATAGTAGAAATATAAATATGAAGTACAGATTGAATAAAATAAAATAAAATAAAATAAATAGTAGAAATATAAATATGAAGTACAGATTGAATAAAATAAAATAAAATAAAATAAAATAAAATAAAATAAAATAAAATAAAATAAAATAAAATAAAATAAAATAAAATAAAATAAATAGTAGAAATATAAATATGAAGTACAGATTGAATAAAATAAAATAAAATAAAATAAAATAAAATAAAATAAAATAAATAGTTGAAATAGAAATATTAAAGTACAGATTAAATAAAATAAAATAAAATAAAATAAAATAAATAGTTGAAATAGAAATATTAAAGTACAGATTAAATAAAATAAAATAAAATAAAATAAAATAAAATAAATAGTTGAAATAGAAATATTAAAGTACAGATTAAATAAAATAAAATAAAATAAAATAAAATAAATAGTTGAAATAGAAATATTAAAGTACAGATTAAATAAAATAAAATAAAATAAAATAAAATAAAATAAATAGTTGAAATAGAAATATTAAAGTACAGATTAAATAAAATAAAATAAAATAAAATAAAATAAATAGTTGAAATAGAAATATTAAAGTACAGATTAAATAAAATAAAATAAAATAAAATAAATAGTTGAAATAGAAATATTAAAGTACAGATTAAATAAAATAAAATAAAATAAAATAAAATAAAATAAAATAAAATAAAATAAAATAAAATAAAATAAAATAAAATAAAATAAAATAAAATAAAATAAAATAAAATAAATAGTTGAAATATAAATATTAAAATACAGATTGAATAAAATTTTATTTTATTCAATCTGTACTTTTTAATAATTATAATTTCATGAACCCTAAATGTTGGATGAATGGCATTAGCCCAGTAATAGTTTTCAGGATTATGGCATATTTCGGTAATGGCACAAATAACCATTGATTTCTGTTATGTTATAATTCCAATAATTTTTAAAGATTATAATGAAATTCATTATAAGAATTGTAAATAAATATATTTGTACCAGGATATAGTTCTTTAAAATCTTCTACAAAACTTTTGAGAATTTCATTAAATTTAACAATATCTTCAGGGCTTCTTAAAATAGGATAAAAACTATTAAATGGAGCTTTATCTATCGGGGGAACATAGAAAAATAAAAATTTTCTTGTACCATTAACATACATTCCTTGAACTATATTAAACATGGAATTAATATCCTTAGTATCTATTTCTTCATTAAAAGTATCATCCATGGTATTAGCACCACTTAGCATTTTATCAATTATATCAGTAATACCAAACCATATGGTAAAAATAGTTGAATCGCTATTGCATTCAGTTTCAAATGGATTTCTAACACTCATATTTTTAAGGAAATATTCATACTGTTCTGTCATTGCATATTCTGGAGTAAGTGCAGTTTTTATAATGATCAAAAAAAAAAAAAAAAAATAATAAATAAATAAAATAAAATAAAAATAAAAATGTAATAAGTAAATAAATTTTAATTAAATAAAAATAAAAATTATTATATATTAAATACATTTATTGAAATATTTGTTATTTCAGCTTTTTAATATATTCAAATCAATTTTTTTTCTTATTCAATAACATAAATATATATAACAAATGTAAAGTTTATATGAAGGTTAATGAAAATAAAAATATTGGGAATAATTATATAACTTATACTTCAGTATCAATAACAGCACAATCGTATGCGTAACCCCATAATTTCATAGGGTGAAGATCTTCAGCTAAATATAAACCCCAAGTTTTTACCGAGAAACATATTCTAAACAATTAATAAACATATTTAACAACAACAACAACAACAACAACAACAATAATAATAATAATATTAATAATAATAATAATAATAATAATAATAATAATAATAATAATAATAATAATAATAATAATAATAATAATAATATTAATAATAATAATAATAATAATAATAATAATAATAATAATAATAATAATAATAATAATAATAATAATAATAATAATAATAATAATAATAATAATAATAATAATAATAATAATAATAATTTAATACTATTAATATATATTTTAAAATTATCAATTTTACTATTTTTTATTCAAAGTATTTGTTATATAATTTTATACATATAATACCTCACCTGAATAAGCCATAATGTTATAATTAGTGAATACACTACTATAGGAATCTCTGGATAAAATTATATATTATATAATTCAATTAGTATATATGATAATAATACCGTTAATTAAAAGAACAAAAGAGCCAAAAAATATTGAAGTTTTCATTTGTTTTTATTATTTTATATTTTTTTTTCTTATTTATTTTAAAAAATTATCTTTTTAATTTTATTTTATTGTTTTTATTTTTTTTTAAAAGAAAAGTAATAAAATAGAATTAATATATTGTATTTTATAAATAATATAAAAATGAATAGATATAAAACTTTAATTAATATAATTTTAAAATAATTTATAATATATTTTATAATAATAATAATAATAATAATAACAATATAAAGTATAATATTTATAAATAATATAAAGTATATTTGAGAAGTGAGAAAAATTAAAAGTTCTAAAATTTCTTCTATACTTTTGTAATTTTTTTTATTTCTTTTAAAGCTTAATTTTAATTTTAATTTTTTAATTATATGAATTAATATTATATAAAATAAATGTTGCCAAAATAAATAATATATATATATATATATATATATTTTTTTTTTATTTATTTATTTCAGAATATTCTTTAATTAATTACCTAATTAATGGGTTGCATTTCGACAAGTGGAGTATTGATATAAATAAATGAATAAATAAATAAATATTCATTCAAAATAATTTTTTTTAAAATTGTTTTTATTTAATATAAATAATATTATATAATATAAATCTACATTTTTAATACGCCACATACTTTCAAAAGAATTGGTGAAATACCCTACCCTATTTAATTAATAATAAAAAATTTATAAAAATTATATAAACATAAATTTACATGAATTGTATTAAAAAGATGAATTTATATAAATTAATTCATATAATTAAAAATTAAAATTAAACTTTAAAAGAAATTAAAAAATTTTCAAAAGTATAGAAGATATTATAGTTTATTTATATTATTCAATTATATAATTAACCTTTAATATATATTCTATTTTATTGATAAAATTGTTACATTTTACATTATTAATGATACATTTTTTTGATGGCATGTGATATACAACTCAAAAGTTTGATGTACTTTTTGTTGGTATTTATTGAGATTACCTATATTTAAAAAGCTATCTAACAACTTTCTTATACTTTTAATTACACACTAACTTAACATTTCTTTTCCGTACACCATACTTTTCTTAATTCAGAGAAATGCTTTATTTTTATATTATATTAGTTATAATTAACTATTTAATTAATTGTTCTTGTGATTTGAATAAACTATTAATAATTATTATTTAAGGAAATATTTAATAACTATATAAATATAAATATAAAATAATACGAATATAATTAAAACATTGATTTATGCTATAAAATTTATTATTAATTATAAATATAATTAATATAAAGAAATCAAGCCACATATTGAATTGTTATAAAATCATTAGATTTAAATTTGATTTATGACATTAATTTATGTTTGAATAATAAAAACTATTTTATATTAATTAAGGTTTGAATATTACACTGAAGTATTTACATAATAAGTAATATCACAAATTCTATTGTTTTTAATGTATCTAAAGAAACTTCTATTTTTATATACTAATTAATTAAATCAAATAGTTTAATTGATTAATTAATTCTCATAAATAGAATGAAAATATATTATATATTATATATATATTATATATGTAATATATATTATTAAGATTTAAATTAATAAATTTTTAATACATATATTATATGTTATATATTATATATGTAATATATATTATTAAGATTTAAATTAATAAATTTTTAATACAAACTTTAAATTATAATATTTATAAAATAAAAATAATGAAAAGAGTGGGGAGGTGCATTTCGAAAAATTTCATTTCGGAAAAGTTTCATTTCGCAAAATTTTTTTAAAGTTAATAAATAAATTAATTAATAATAAAATAAATAAATAATATAAATAATTTAAATAAATAACTAAATAAATAAAAATAAATAAATAAAACTATAATAAATAAATAAATAAATAAATAAATAAATTTAAAATTAAATTTTTTAAAAAAAAGAAAAATATTTATATACATATATATAATAAATATACATTATATAATAATAAATATTCATAAAGAATTAAAGCTTAAAAAAAATAAAATGTTTTATCATACATTTTAAATGTTTTATAATATATGATTAATAATAATTTTATATATATATAAAAATATGTATTAATAAATTAAAAGATGTATAAAGATAATAATTTAAAATATAACTATTAAAATTAAAAATAATTAAAAAATAATTATAAAGATTAAAAAATGATATATAAATAATTAATTGATCATTTTACACCTTTTAAGTCCTTGCGCAGTATTTAAAAAAAAATCTTAAATTACTAATAAATTTTTTTAATAAAAGAAATATTTATAAATAATCCATTAAAAAAAAAAAAGATGAGGACATCATAAAAAAGGGAGTTAAAAAGTAGCACAAAGTTAGGATGATTTTAAATAGTATCTATTTTTTTTATTTTTTTATTTTATATTTTTTTATTTTATATTTTATATTTTTATATTTTTATATTTTTATATTTTTTTTTTATATTTTATATTTTATTTTTTTATTATTTATTTATTTTATTATTTATTTATTTTATTATTTATTTATCTATTTATTAAAATTTTGCGAAATGAAACTTTTCCGAAATGAACTTTTGCCAAATGCCACAACACTCATTTCTAGAAGTATAATTATATTTTTATAATATAATATAATATATTAAAATATACTAAATTTCTAGAAGTATAATTATTATTAAAACTTTATTATTCTTAAAAGTATGAAATTTAATAAATAATAAAAAAAAAGAAAAAAAGAAATAATGTAAATAAAAAAAAGAGAACTTTTAAATTGGAGAGAAAAATTAACAAAAGACTAATTAATTAATAAATAAATAAAAGTTATATATATATATATATATATATATTTTTTTTTTTTTTTTTTTAACAAAATATACTTTAAACTATTTTTATTGTGTTTTTAATGTATTAACAGAAATAAAATAAATAAAAATTTTAAATATTTATTTTATATTTTTGTTATAATTTGATTTTATTGTGTTATTTATAAAAAATAAATAAATAAATAAATAAATAAATAAATAAATAAATAAATAAATAAATAAATAAATAAATAAATAAATAAATAAATAAATAAATAAATAAATAAATAAATAAATAAATAATCAATCATTATTTATTATTATTTTATAAAAAAGATGTGAAAATAATTCTCTTTTTAAGAATTATGAAATTAAAAGCAACTTAATTAAGAATACATAAAATTTATAAACTTAAATTAATATAAATTTTTGTTTTGTATCAATTATTATTATTATTTTTTAAAATGGTGAAATTAAAAAATATATATATATATTTTTCTTTAATAATTAATTTAATTAATCTAATTAATTATTTATTTTTTATAAAACATATTTAAAAAATGGATTAATTAAAAATAAATTAAAAATATTCTAAGAATTTTTTTAAACATTTTTTTTATTTAATTTTCAAAAAAAAAAAAAAAAATAAAATAAAATAAAAAAAAATATAAATAGATAAAAAATAATGAGAAGAAATTATAAAAAATAAAAATAAAGAAAAATAAAAATAAAAAAAATTAAAAAATAAAAATAAAAATAAAAAAAATTAAAAAAAAAAAATAAAAATAAAAAAAATTAAAAAAAAAAAATTAAAAAAAAAAATTAAAAATAAAAAAATTATAAATAATCAATAAAATTATAAATAATCATTAAAATAAAAATAGTAAAATATATAAAATAAAAATAGTAAAATATATAAAATATATAAAATAAAAATAGTAAAATACAATATAATAATATTATTTCAATAATAAAAAAAAAAATGGGTTTTATGGAAGGTATTATAAAAAAATTTATAAGAAAAAGTTTAATTGATGCTAGATTTGAAAAAATCGATAAAGAAACAAAGGAAAAAGCATTGAAAAATATTGAAAATCCTTCTGAATTAACTAAAGGAGAAAAGGATGCTATTTACAAAAAATACATTGAAGAACATTTTGATGAAGAAGTTGAGGAAAGTTTGAAAAAAATGAAAGCAGGTTTACCACACTCTAGTATGATTCCTGATATGATATATGATAATATGCAATGTCGTAAATTCCTTAAAAAGTTTAATTCTACAGAAAATACCCTTAAACGTAGTAATATGCTTAAGGGTTTTTTTAAACATATTGGTAAAAATGTTTTTATTGAAACTAACTTCAAATGTGAATATGGTTACAATATTAGTATTGATGATGATTCTTTCATGAATGCTGATTGTATGATTTTAGATAATGCGGAAGTTACTATTGGTAAGAATTGTTGGTTTGGTCCAAGATGTGAACTTATTACAGCAGGTCATCCAATTCAATACAGAGAAAGAAGAAATATGAATACTTGTAGTATTGATAAACCTATTCGTATTGGTAATGAGTGCTGGTTTGGTGCTTCCGTTATTGTTTTACCAGGTGTTACTATTGGTAATAATGTTGTTGTTGGTGCTGGTAGTGTAGTAACAAAAGATGTTCCATCTAATACTGTTGTTTGTGGAAATCCAGCTAGACCAAAGAAACAACTTGACCCATATGTCGAAGATGAAGTAGAAGAGTAAAAAAAAATTTTTTTTTTTTTTTTTTTACTAAGTTAATATTTACTTATTTCTATATTTATAACCTCTCTATAAAATATCGATATTGATTTCTATTAGTTATTATAAATTGTAATATATAATATATAATATCTAATTTTAAAAATGGAAATAATAATAATATTATATTATTATATTCAATCATTATTAATACATATAAAATATATGCAATTATAATGAATATCATGAATAAAAGAAAGTTATAAAAATATTTAAGATATTAATTATAATAAAACTATAATCAAAACAAATCAAATGAAATGAAATTCAAAAAAAAAAATAAAATAAAATAAAATAAAAATAAATAAAAATAAATGTATAAATAATAATAATAATAATAATAATAATAATAATAAGTTAATATAGTTACTTTATATTGAAATAATAATGTTATTATTTCTAATACATTATTATTATAATATCAATATATAATGTAAATGTACCTAATATTATAATAATAGTTATAACTAATAAATAAAGAATTATAATATGATATTAAAAAAAAATTGTAGTGTTTTAATTAACAAAAATTTTTAAATATTTCAATAAAAATAAAATAAATAATAATTTATTTTTAATAAATATTTCTTCTTGGTGGAACTTCAGCTTTAAATGAGCAACATTTCGATAGAGGGGAGAACCGAAACATTTAAATGAAAAACTTTTCAAAGGTTCATCTTCATCACCGGTTCCAAAAATTGTGGGTTAGAGGAATTTCTAACTAACACAATATACTTATCATTTGTAGCTTTTTTGAGTTGTTATTTGATATTTTATAATATATCAAACTTAACCAAGAGCGTCGGCGTTGTACTGATAAAGTATAATATATGATACAGTATCATCATCATCTACATCTACTACTGATGAATCTCGTCTAAGTTGTACAATAAATGATGAGTCCGGGGAGAGAGCTAAGTGGCTACCACACTATCTATTTTAAAGATGTTATTTCTATGTTTTTATTATAAGTTATTTGTTAGGGAGGGATAAATCCCGTATAGTACAACTTGCCGAAAAACTTTTTTTTTTTTTTTTTGAGCCTTTATTTTTTTTTTTTTTTTTTTTTTTTTTTTTTTTTTTTTGACTTTTATTTTTATTATTTTTTTTTATTATAACTTTAATAATGAACCTTTTACCTAGGTACATTTTTTTTAATAATTATTTAATAAATGGTTTAAATATTTGTGTTGAAGTACTCAATACTATCTCTTTTCAAAAAATTCCATCCGTCGGTATTCCAACGAAGACAAAAAGAAAACTTTCCTGTATTAGAATGTGAAAATGGATTTTGAGAATTAAGATTAAGAATATTGGGAGCAATTAATTAGTTCAAGATTGCCATTATTAGCATTTACTAAATTTGTTGAACTGAGGTTTACTGTGTTAATATCATTGGATGTGTTATTAGATATTATATTTTGTTTTATATGCCGAAAAGAAACCTTATGATTCCATTTGGAACATCTACAATATGAAATTTTAACTCCTGAAAGTGCTTTTTTAAATACTTTTTTTAAATTTTTTGAGGTTGAAATTTGGAGTGTATTCTTTTATCCTGAAGAAGCTATCATTGAATTTTTTGTATTTCTCTTTACTGACAAAATATTATCATTGAATTTTTTTGCATTTAGAATGAATAAATTCCTTCATTTTAGCATTAGTCCATGAGTGTATACCACGGATAAATATCAACCCTGTGTTGTCAATAGATGTTCCATAGCAGCGAGAACCCAGGTGAAATATCTTTTCCCTAATGAACTAAAAAACTACAATTTAAAAAAATGAAACAATGAAAACTAAAATACTAAAAACTAAGAAATATAGATAAAAAATATATATATATAAATGAATTCAGATTTATTGAAATAATTTGATATTTGATAAAATTCGCATAACTTAAAAAGTATTTATTAATATATAATTAAGAATCATAAAAAATATATATATAAATATATATTATTTCTTAATTTATAATATTTCTTGAAAAGAATAAAGAGTATTATTTGTATTATTAAAATTCATGTTTATATTATTATAAATAAATAATTGAACAAATATCTCATAAATTCCTCATTATTTTATTTTTAATTAAAATGTAAAATACTTTCTATATCATACAAAATACAAAGCTAATATAATTAATATTATTAATAATTATTTAATTATATCTTTTTATTTTAATTATAATTTTTTATTAATTAAAAAATTTTATTTAAAATAAAAATATATAAATATAAAAAAAAAAAAAAAAAAACAGAAAAAAATTATATAAATTTAATTATTAATAAAATATTTTATATTAAATTGAAAATTATAATAATTTACAAAAAATGATATAATTATTATTAAATTTTTAAAACAAAAAATGAAATGTTATAACGTTAATAAATTAAATTATATATACATAAGATTATTATTAATGGCTTTAATATAAATTTTGTAATTTTTTTTTTATTTTTAATGTTTATCTTTCTTTTCTGAATATATCATTTAAAAATTATTAATGATCTTATTCAGCATCTTCAATATTACTATCACTTGGTGGAGTTGTTGGGGCATTTCCTTCTTGAATATCACCACTTGGTGGAGATGGTGGAGTAGTTGGAATACTATCATCTGGCATATCACCACCTTGAGAACCACCTTGGAATCCTGAGAAACTATTTGCTCCAGAATCACCTCTTTGAGCACCACTCTGGAAACCACCTACTCCTTTATCGCCTCCTTGAGAACCTCCTTGGAATCCTGGGAATCCACTTGCTCCAGTATCACCACCTTGAGCACCACCTTGGAATCCTGAGAAACCACCTGCTCCCATATCACCACTTTGAGCACCACCTTGAGCACCACCTTGGAATCCTGGGAAACCACCTGCTTTTGTATCACCTCTTTGAGCACCACCATGGAAACCACCTGCTTTAGTATCACCACCTGGAGCACCACCTTGAGTACCATCTTGTAAATCACCTTCTTTCATATCACTACCTTGAACACCACCTTGGAATCCCGGAAATCCACCTACTTTAGTATCACGACCTTGATCACCACCTTGAGCACCACCTCGGAATCCTGGGAATCCACCTTCTCCCATATCACCACTTTGAGCACCATCTTGTAAATTACCTTCTCTCATATCACTACTTTGAGCACCACCTTGAGCACTATCTTGGAATCCTGGGAATCCACCTGCTCTATTATTACCTCTTTGAACACCACCCTGGAAACCACCTTCTCCCATATTACCACCTTGAGCACTACCTTGGAATCCTGGGAAACCACCTGTTTTAGTATCACCACTTTGAGCACCACCCTGGAAACCACCTTCTTCCATATCACCACTTTGAGCACCACCTTGGAATCCTGAGAATCCACCTATTCCTGTATTACCTTTTTCAGCACTGCCTTGGAATCCTGGGAATCCACCTGCTCCAGTATTACGACCCTGAGCACCACCTTGAGCACCAACTTGGAATCCTGGCATACTACCACCTTGAACACCACCACTTGGGAATCCACCACCTGGGAATCCACCTGCTCCTATATTACCACTAGCTGGAGCATCCGGTAATTCATCTTCTTGAGCATTAGTTGGAACATCTTGGTTTCCTTCAAGAGGATAAGAATTGATACCTACAATAAGTAAAGAAAGAATACTAAAAATAGTTGTGTACTTCATTATGAATTATTTTTTTTATTAAATTATTTTTGGTTTATTATTTACAAAAATAAATTAAAATTAAGAATTGAAAATTATATTTTTTTAGAATATATATTACAGTAATAAATATTTATTAATAAATGAATAAAATTTTTATTTATATTTTTATTTATATCTAAATAAATATATATTTTATGTTTGTTTGATAGTTATATTTGTATTATTTACAAAAACTATTAATTTGATTTGTTTTTCTATTATATATTACAAACAATAATTTATTTTTGGTGTACTTTTTTTCATTATATATACTTTTTTTTCATAATTAATATATTAGTTATGACAACATTAAAAGAAAAAAAAGAAATAAAAAGACCAAGAAATATATTAAATAATAAAAATAATTATAATAAAAATATACTATTAAAAATCATTTTTAATTTTTTTATTAATTTCATTGGATATTTAATTTTTTTGGTAATAGCCGCTTTTTTTTTTTTTTTTTTTTTTTTATTTTATTATTTTTTCATATTATTATAGCTCGAAATTTTTATTAAATTTAATTTAATAAAAATTTATGTCCCATGTTTTTTTTAATACTTATATGCCATAAAATTATCATAAAATATGTATATATATAAATATTTATAATTTTAATTGAATTTATATTGAATGCTTATTGAATGTTTATTTAATTTTATTGAATATTTATTAAATATACATTGAATCCTTGATTAATCTTCGATTAATTTTCATTGAATTTTTTGTTAATTATTAAATCTCTATTAATTATTAATGCTTCTTTATTTCATTAAAATCATTTTTTTATAGATATCATAAATATATTATATGTATTGAAATTAATAATATTAATATTTTAAATTAAAATGCTTAATAAAATTATAAAATTTCCAAATTAAACTATTATTTTTTAATATATTTCTTATCATAATAATTAATTTAAAATATATATATAATTTCAAAATATTCTTTTTTTATTTTTAGAAAAACATAAAATTTTATTTAATAATATTTATTATTATGATTAATTTAATTAAAATATTTTCATTTAAAATGCCTTAAAAATTCCATATTAATCTATTATTTTCTAATATAATTCTTATCATAATAATGAACTTTAATTATTATGATTAATTTAATTATAATTAATCATTACTGTTAATTTAAAATCTTTTCTTTTTTTTGGTTTAGCTTTAAAAAAAAAAAAAAAGAAAAAAAAGAAAATAATATATAATTCGCATAATTTAAATATATATAATTTATTAATAATCATAAAAAATATATATATATATATATTTCTTAATTTCTAATGTTTATTAAAAAAAATTAAGAATATTATTTGAATTATTAAACTTCATTTTTATATTATTACAAATTAAAAATAGAACAAATATCTCTTAAATTCTTTATATTTTTATTTTTAATTAAAATGTAAAATACTTTCTATATCATATAAAATGCAAAACCAATATAATTAATAATATTAATAATTATTTAATGATATCTTTTTATTTTAATTATATAAATTTTTTATTAATTAAAAAATTTTACTAAAAATAAAGATAAATAAATATAAAAAAAATCTGAAAATTTTGTATAAATTTTACTATTAATAAAGTAATTTATATTAAAAGGAAAATTATTTATAATAATTCCAAAAATTGATATAATTATTATCAAAATTTTTAAAAACAAAAAATGAAATGTTATAATGTTAATCAATTAATTTATATATACATAATATGATTATAAATGGTTTTTATTTAAATTTTAAATTAAATATTACTTTTATATTTCTATTTTATTTTGCGTTTTTTTTTATTTTTAATATTTATCTTTCTTTTATTAATATATCATTTAAAAATTATTTTAAAAATTATTAATGATTTTATTCAGCATCTTCAGCATTACCATCACTTGGTGGAGTATTTGGAATATTATCATCTGACATATCACCACCTTGAGAACCACCTTGGAATACTGGGAATCCACCTGCTCCAGTATCACGACCTTGATCACAACCTTCAGCACCACTTGAGAATCCCTGGAATCCACCAGCTCCCATTTCACCACTTTGAGTACCATCTTGTAAATTACCTTCTCTCATATCACCACCTTGAGCACTACCTTGAAATCCTGGGAAACCACCAGCTCCCATTTCACCACTTTGAGTACCATCTTGTAAATTACCTTCTCTCATATCACCACCTTGAGCACCACCTTGAAATCCTGGGAAACCACCAGCTCCCATTTCACCACTTTGAGTACCATCTTGTAAATTACCTTCTCTCATATCACCACCTTGAGCACCACCTTGGAATCCCGGGAATCCACCTGCTTTTGTATCACCTCTTTGAACACCACCCTGGAAATCACCTTCTCCCATATCACCACTTTGAGTACCATCTTGTAAATCACCTTCTCCCATATCACCACCTTGAGCACCACCTTGGAATCCTGGGAATCCACTTGCTCCAGTATCACGACCTTGAGCACCACCTTGGAATCCTGGGAAACCACCTGCTCCCATATCACCACTTTGAGCACCATCTTGGAATACACCTTGAGCACTACCTTGAGCACCACCTTGGAATCCTGTGAATCCACCTGCTTTTGTATCACCTCTTTGAGCACCAACTTGGAATCCTGGCATACTACCACCTTGAACACCACCACCTGGAGAACCACCTGGGAATCCACCACCTGGGAATCCACCTGCTCCTATATTACCACCAGCTGGAGCATCCGGTAATTCCCCTTCTTGAGCATTAGTTGGAACATCTTGGTTTCCTTCAAGGGGATAAGAATTGATACCTATAATAAGTAAAGAAAGAATACTAAAAATAGTTGTGTACTTCATTATGAATTATTTTTTTTTTAAATTATTTTTAGGTTTATTATTTACAAAAATAAATTAAAATTAAGAATTGAAAATTATATTTTTTTAAAATATATATTACAGTAATAAATATTTATTAATAAATGAATAAAATTTTTATTTATATTTATATTTATATCTAAATAAATATATATTTTATGTTTGTTTGATAGTTATATTTGTATTATTTACAAAAACTATTAATTTGATTTGTTTTTCTATTATATATTACAAACAATAATTTATTTTTGGTGTACTTTTTTTCATTATATATACTTTTTTTTCATAATTAATATATTAGTTATGACAACATTAAAAGAAAAAAAAGAAATAAAAAGACCAAGAAATATATTAAATAATAAAAATAATTATAATAAAAATATACTATTAAAAATCATTTTTAATTTTTTTATTAATTTCATTGGATATTTAATTTTTTTGGTAAGAGCCGCTTTTTTTTTTTTTTTTTTTTTTTTTTTTTATTATTATTATTTCATATTATTATACCTCGAAATTTTTATTAAATTTAATTTAATAAAAATTTATGTCCCATGTTTTTTTTAATACTTATATGCCATAAAATTATCATAAAATATGTATATTATATACATATATATATGTATATAAATATTTATAATTTTAATTGAATTTATATTGAATGTTTATTGAATGTTTATTGAATTTTATTGAATATTTATTAAATATACATTGAATCCTTGATTAATCTTCGATTAATTTTCATTGAATTTTTTGTTAATTATTAAGTCTCTATTAATTATTAATGCTTCTTTATTTCATTAAAATCATTTTTTTATAGATATCATAAATATATTATAAGTATTGAAATTAATAATATTAATAATTTAAATTAAAATGCTTAATAAAATTATAAAATTTCCAAATTAAACTATTATTTTTTAATATATTTCTTATCATAATTACAAAATATTCTTTTTTTATTTTTAGAAAAACATAAAATTTAATTTAATAATATTTATTATTATATGATTAATTTAATTAAAATATTTTCATTTAAAATGCCTTAAAAATTCCATATTAATCTATTATTTTCTAATATAATTCTTATCATAATAATGAACTTTAATTATTATGATTAATTTAATTATAATTAATCATTACTGTTATTTTAAAATCTTTTTTTTTGGTTTAGCTTTAAAAAAAAAAAAAAAAAAAAAAAAAAAAAAAAAAAAATAATAAATAATTCATTATGAAACCATTATTTTTCATTAGTAGATTATAATTAATTATTATTAAAAAAGTTTTTTTTTTTTTTTTTTTTTAACTTTTTATTTCCATTTATTTTTAATTTATAATTTAAAATCTATTTAAAATAAAATATATATATATACAATAAACATAAAAGCGATTTTTTTTTTGATTGTAATTTAAATTATATTATTTTTCAATTATTAAAATATATGAAATAAATATAATAAAAAATAAATTTTATTAAAATATTCTTTTATCATTTTATAAATTCTATTTTATATTTTTTTAATTAAAAAAAATAATTTCATTAAATTTCTATTAGTTTATTTTCCGTAATTAAAAAATAATATAATAAATAAAAATAAAGGAATTATGATTTACTGAAGTAATTTGATATTTGATAAAATTCGCATAATTTAAATATATATAATTTATTAAGAATCATAAAAAATATATATATATATTTCTTAATTTCTAATGTTTCTTAAAAAAATTAAGAATATTATTTGAATTATTAAACTTCATTTTTATATTATTACAAATTAAAAATCGAACAAATATTTCATAAATTCTTAATATTTTTATTTTTAATTAAAATGTAAAATACTTTCTATATCAAATAAAACACAAAACCAATATAATTAATAATATTAATAATTCTTTATTGATACCTTTTTTATTTTAATTATAATTTTTTATTAATTAAAAATTTTATTTAAAATAAAAATAAATAAATATAAAAAATAACATAAAAAATTTATACAAGTTAAATTATTAATAATATAATTTATATTAAATGAAAATTATAATTTACAAAAAATGATATAATTATTATTAAATTTTTAAAACAAAACATGAAATTTTAAAATGTTAATCAATTAATTTATATATACATAATATGATTATTAATAGTTTTAATATAAATTTTATATTAAATATTACTTTTATAATTCTATTTTATTTTGCGTTTTTTTTTTTTTTTTTAATGTTTATCTTTTTTTTCTGAATATATCATTTAAAAATTATTTTAAAAATTATTAATGATTTTATTCAGCATCTTCAGCATTACCATCACTTGGTGGAGTATTTGGATTACTATTATCTGGCATATCACCACCTTGAGAACCACCTTGGAATCCTGGGAATCCACCTGCTCCAGTATCACGACCTTGATTACGACCTTCAGCACTACTTGGGAATCCTGGGAATCCATCTGATTTAGTATCACCACCTTGAGCACCACCTTGAGCACCACCTTGGAATCCACCTGCTTTAGTATCACCTCTTTGAGCACCATCTTGTAAATTACCTTCTCTCATATCACCACCTTGAGCACTACCTTGAAATCCTGGGAAACCACCTGCTTTACCCTGGAAACCACCTTCTCCCATATTACCACCTTGAGCACCACCTTGGAATCCCGGGAATCCACCTGCTTTAGTATCACGACCTTGATCACGACCTTGAGCACCTCCTTGGAATCCTTGGAAACCACCTGCTCCTTTATCGCCTCCTTGAGCACCACCTTGGAATCCTGGGGAACCACCTGCTCTAGTATCACCTCTTTGAGCACCACCCTGGAAACCACCTTCTCCCATATCACCACCTGGAGCCCCACCTTGAGCACCACCTTGGAATCCTGGGAATCCACCTGCTTTAGTATCACGACCTTTTGCACCATCTTGTAAATCACCTTCTCTCATATCACCACCTTGAGCACCATCTTGTAAATTACCTTCTCTCATATCACCACCTTGAGCACCACCTTGGAAACCTTGGAAACCACCTGCTCCTTTATCGCCTCCTTGAGCACCACCTTGAGCACCAACTTGGAATCCTGGCATACTACCACCTTGAACGCCACCACCTGGGAATCCACCACCTGGGAATCCACCTGTTCCTATATTACCACCAGCTGGAGCATCCGGTAATTCCCCTTCTTGAGCATTGGTTGGAACATCTTGGTTTCCTTCAAGGGGATAAGAATTGATACCTACAATAAGTAAAGAAAAAATACTAAAAATAGTTATGTACTTCATTATGAATTATTTTTTTTTTTTAAATTATTTTTGGTTTATTATTTACAAAAAGAAATTTAAAATAAGAATAGTAAATTATTTTTTATAATATATATTACAGTAAGAAATATTTTCTAACAATTGAATAAAATTTATATCTTTATCTATATTTCTATATATATATGTATATTTTTTTTTGTTTGTTTATTTGATAGTTATATTTTTATTATTTACAACTACTAATAATTTGATTTTCTATAATATATTACAAACAATAATTTAATTTTGGTACTTTTTTTTCTTTATATATACTTTTTTTTCATAATTAATATAATAGTTATGACAATATTAAAAGAAAAAAAGAAATAAAAACCAAGAAAATATATTAAATAATAAAAATAATTACAATAAAAATATAAATTGGATACTATTAAAAATCATTTTTAATTTTTTCATTAATTTCATTGGATATTTAGCTTTTCTGGTTTTGCTGATTTTTTTTTTTTTTTATTATTTATTATGATTATAGTATGAAATTTTTATTAAATTTAATTTAATAATATTATTTTTTTTTAATATTTATATATCATAAAATTATCATAAAATTTGTATATCATAAAATAAATATATCATATATCATAAAAATAAAATATGTATATCATAAAATAGATATATCATATATCATAAAATATATATATCATAAAATAAATATATCATATATCATAAAATATGTATATAATAAAATATGTATAATATAAAATATATATATCATAAAATATATATATAATAAAATATGTATATCATAAAATAAATATATCATATATTATATATCATAAAATATATATATCATAAAATATATATATCATAAAATAAATATATCATATATCATAAAATATGTATTTAATAAAATATGTATATATATATACATATATAAATTTATTATTTTCATTTAATTTTATTGAAACTTTTATTGTATTTTAATTGAGTCTTTATTGAATATATATTGGATTCTTGATTAATCTTCGTTGAATTTTCATTGAATTTTTTTTTAATTCTTAAATCTCTATTAATTATTAATGCTTCTTTATATCATTAAAATAATAATTTATATATATCATAAAAGTATTAGTAATTATTAATGCTTCTTTATATTGTTAAAATAATAATTTATATATATCATATATTGAAAGTATTAAAAGTATTGACATTAATAGTATTAATATTTTCATTTAAAAACTTTATATAAAATTTTCAAATTAAACTATTATTTTTTAATATATTTCTTATCATAATTAATTTAAAATATTTATGTAATTACATAATATTCTTTTTTTTATTTTTAGAAAAACATAAAATTTTATTTAATAATATTTATTGTTATGATTAATTTAATTAAAATATTTTCATTTAAAATGATATAATTATTATTAAATTTTTAAAACAAAACATGAAATTTTAAAATGTTAATCAATTAATTTATATATACATAAAATGATTATTAATAGTTTTAATATAAATTTTAAATTAAATATTACTTTTATAATTCTATTTTATTTTGCGTTTTTTTTTTTTTTATTTTTAATGTTTATTTTTCTTTTCTTGATATATCATTTAAAAATTATTAATAATTTTACTCATCATTTTTATTATTACCATCACTTGGGGGAGTAGTTGGAGCATCTCCTTCTTAAATATTACCGTATATATATATTATAAAATGGATCACTTCAAAAGGTTTTTTTGAATTTAAGTCTTTATTTTCAAATTCTTATAAACTTTTTAACCAGTATAAGGAAAGACAAACAGAATGTTCCTTTATTGGCCTTATAAATGATCTAAAAATAAATAATTTAATTGAAGGAGTCCATTTATTGATATAATAATTCAAAGACTTTATTTATTTTTAAAGATTTTTCTGCTGAATTATTTAAATGTTTTTTCCAATTAATTTCAGAGCATCTATGAATAAAACCCAAATATTTATATTCTTCCTTTTTTTGAAAGTCTATTTTCTTCTAAACCTAAATAAAAGGGAAGATCATCAAGTCGTTATTATTATCATTATTATTATTATTGTTATTATTATTATCATTATTATTATTATTATTATTATTATTATTATTTTTATCATAATTATTATTTATGTCGTCATCAACATTATTATTATTATTATTATTATTATTATTATTATTATTATTATTATTATTATTATTATTATTATTATTATTATTATTATTATTATTATTATTATTATTATATTATCATTATAATTATCATTATTATTATTATTTATGTCGTCATCATCATAATTGTTATTAAAATAAGGATCACTAAGGAACGATGACTTTTCAATTTAAACTCCATTCCATTTTTTTTTTCAACTCATTTGAAACAGATATTCAACATTTTTACATGCCATCTTTATTTTCGTTATTTAATTTAATATCATCAGCGTAGAATAGACAATGAGGTAAAGGATTATTTGGATACTTTTCTGCCAATTCTGATGGAAAATCATCAATGAAAATATTAAAAAGTAAAGGTGATAAAATAGCACCTTGTAATAAACCTCTTTGTATTTTTATTTCATTAGTTATTTCCTGATTAACAATAATTCTTGTAGTTTATTCAGAAAATAATGATGCAATCAATGAGATGATACCTTTTGGCATATTTCTTACTTTTATTTTTTTTTAATAGCATTTTTATTGGAACGGTATCATAGTCTTTCTTTAAATCCAAAAAAAAACGTAATATTGTTTTGAATTATAATCTTGTGTCTTTTTGTTTGTGGCTATTGCATGTGTTAGAGTTGAATAATCTAGACGAAATCAGGCTTGATTTCCACACAATTTAAGCTAATTTTTTAATTTATTATTCATGTAATCTAATAATAGACCTTCAAATAATTTATAAAATGTATTTGTTATTGTAAAGGTCCATAATCTTTAATGAATGAGGATTTCTTTTTCTTTCGAAATAGGAAATATAACGGATTTATTTCATTCTGTAGGAGTCATTCTAAACTTTATACATATTCAATAAAGGTGTAGTTAAAGTTTTGGAAAGTCGGTTTCTAAAAGGATTTTTAACATTACTGAAAGAATACCATCTATTTCACATTCTTTATTAGATGATAATTTATTAATTTTACATTTAATTTGATCCTCATTTAAATTTTCAAAAAATTCCTTGTCATAAAATCCTAAATAATTTTTTCTTATGTCCTTTGGATAAAATTTTTTATTTTGATATTTATATATGTTTGAATAATAATTAAAGACATCTTCAAGAGGAGTTAAGTTGGGAGATTATGATTAAATAAATTGAGGATTTTCATTGGAGTACTTTAAATGTATTTATTTCTATTGGATTTTTTATCTGATATGGAATTAGAATATTGATCTAACTCATCATTTGTACTATTGACTTTTAATTCTTCATTATCAGATATAGATTTTCCGGTTTTAAAATAAAGAATTTTTTTTTTTTTTGCTTCTAGACAGAGCTAAAAACAAAATATTAATCAAAATCTAATAATGTTTAAAAACTTTCAATTTATATAGTAGAAGAAACATTAAATACCTTATTAGAATCTAATTATCCAATTGATGAAGATGTCAACGAAAGATTAAATAGATATAAAAATACGATTAATGGATTTAAAAAGTCCGAAGTCAAATCATCAAGTGTATTAACAATAGATCATGCTGTAGGAAAAGTAGGAAATGTCTATGAATGTATAATGACCGATCCAAAATCTACGATGTATGTTAAAAAATATTTTGATGCCTTAAAAGATAATATGTTTGAAATAAATGGTAATGAAGCAGAAGAATAATTAATGATAGAAAAAATTGAAAAATTTAAAAAAATTAGATGAATTTAAAGGTCATTTTGAAGAAGGAGCTCATCTTATCGAATTAATAAGTAGTTTCAATGAATTAGTTGGTACTAAATTAATTCTGAGTGAAGAGAAACCTCTATATGTGAATTATTTATATTCCAAATGATATAGAATTATATAGAAGACTAATGTATATATCTACATCTAAATATAACAAAGTAGTCGAAGGAGTTATGAGAGATAATCTCAATGACTTTAGAATTGATGTTAATAGACCAACACAAGAATATATAAGAACTAATAATAAAGATGCACAATCTTATTCTTTAATTCCAGAAGTGAAGCATCAAGAAAAATTGTAGAAAAAGCCACACTTTGTCAATTATCGGATTTAAATACGGAATATAGAATGGATTATAATTTATTGGATCATACATTACCATCTTATAGAGATGCCAATAAAATAAAAGAAATTAATGAAATATCTAAAAGCAATAAAATGTTATGTGATATTTAAAAATAATGATATCAAGTATTTTGAAACTCATGAACAGAGAGAAGATAGATATGTAAATAATATTATCTCAAGAGGTAATTTAAAAAATATAGATTTTAAAAAATTAAAATATAGTATATTATTCAGTAAATTGGGTAACATATTAAATATAAATAATCCAAATAAAGAACAAGTAAATGGAATTACTAAAGATTTAGGAAATATGTGTATGAATAAAAAGAATGAGATAGTAAAATTATCAGGTAATTAACAAATAATAAATAATAAATAAATTATAAATAATAATTATTAATAATAAATAATAAATAATTTAATATAAAAATTATTTTATTTGTGTTTACATTAATTTTTAATTAATTAGTATAAAAATATATAAAAAAGTATTTATTACATTACAATTATATAAATTGTATACACTATAAATTTTCTTTGATCTTATTTTTGTAAAATTAAAAAAAAATTTTTTAATTTTAGATTTTAATATTTTTTTTACATCACATTTTAAAGAAATCAGATTATTTAATTCAAAGGATTATTTAATGTAAAGAAATTTATAAAAATAATTAATAGATTTTATTTTATTTTTATTATATATTATCATTAAATATATATTTTCTTATATAAAATTTTAAATAAGAATTATATTTTAAATTATTTTAAAGACAATAATGTACTTTTAAAATCTTTATAATAAAATATATATATATTAATCAATTTGGTATATGTACATTTACTACAATTAATGGTTTTTTCTAATTATAAATGGAAATTGATTCATACAACATAAGAATAATAATATCACTTATTATTTAATTTATATTCATTTAATACATCTCAAGAATTTAATATTAAAAAAAAAAATAAGGAGTATTAATAATAATAGTAATTATATTAGAAAATTCAATGTTGGATAATAGATCAAAGAAAGGAACTAATTCTAAAATTGAATTTCTTGATTTAAATGAGAAACACATTATAAATAAGACAATATAAATGATATTTATTAAAAAAAAAAAAAAAAAAAAAAAAATAGAAAGACAATTTGGAAAAAGAAAAATATTAAAATAAAAGAATAATTAATAAAACATCAATATATTACATATCTATATACAACAATTAGAATTTTAATAATACTTTTTTAATCAAAAAAAAAAAAAAAAAAAAAAGATAAATAACATTTTAATAATATTTTTTAATAATAATATACGAAAAAATGGAAAAAAAAAAGTTAATTGGATAAATAATATATTAATCAAATTTTATCAATTAAATTATAATAATAATAAAAATTATATATTCATATAATTATTATTTATAAATTGATTAAATATTAAATATTAAATGAAATTTCATTTAATTATTATTATATATATATATATATATATTTTTTATATTTTGAAATATATTTATTGAGTATAACTAATTTTTTTTTTTTTTTTTTTTTTTAATATATATATGTATTTTATGCTTTATTTTTAATTATATATATACTTAAAGTTTTCTTTTTCTTTTTTTTTTTTTTTTTCTTTTATTTTTATTTATTGTATTTATATATATAATTCAAAAATGTCTATCGGAATTCCAGTAAAATTACTTCATGAAGCTCAAGGTCATACAGTATCCGTCGAAATATGCACTGGTGCGTTACTTCGTGGTATTTTACATGAAGCAGAAGATAATATGAATATTCAAATGCGTGATATAACAATTACTCAAAGAGATGGTAGAGTTTCACAACTTGATCAAGTATATATTCGTGGTTCTAATATTCGTTTTGTAATTGTTCCAGATATGTTAAAGAATGCACCAATGTTCCAAAATGGTGGAGTTAAGGGTAAAGGTGTTGGAAGAGGAACTAAAACTACATTAACAAGAGGTGCTAAAGGAAGAAGGTTTAATAGAGGAAGAGGAATGTAGATTTCTTTAAGAAAAAAAAAACAATAAATCTAAAAAACAGAAAAGAAAAAAAAATCGATTTAATAATTTCTTTAAGTTTTTTTTTTTTTTTTTTTTTTTTTTTGTCTTATATTATTATTATTATTATTATTATTATTATTATTATTATTATTTAGCAATTTAATATTTTAAAGATAATATATATATATATATATTTAATTTTATTTTTTTTTCTCTTTAAAATTTATTTTTATATATTTAGATAAATTGATGTAATTTAATTATTTTTTACCACTAGTATTATTAATAATAATAATAATAATAATATTAATAAGAATTAATGGTAAATTATTAGAATAATATCATTTATAATCATTTTTTTTATTTTAAAAAAAAAAAATAATAAAAAAAAAAGAATAAAAGCAATAATAAAATATTAATAATGCATTTCGCAAAATGTGGCTTAAAATATTTTTAAAAAATAAACATATAAATAAATAAAATTAATAAATAAATAAAAAATATTAAATAAAAAAAATAAATATGTTAAAAATGTTATGTTATTACTATTTTATATTTTATCTTAATTTCTTTCAAATTTTAGTTTTATTTTACTATTAAAATTTTAATAAAATAAAAAAACTATATAATATTGATATTGATATTAATAATAAAAATAACTATATAAAATATTGATAATTTATATATATAATTGTTTATTAATAAATAATATATAATTTTTTAATATAACAGTAATATGAAGAAATTTTTTTTATTGCTAATATTTGAAAAATTTATATTTATTCTGAATAAAAAATTTGTGTTAATTATTCAATTTTTTTTAATTAGAAAAATAAAATATTTATTTATTTATTTATTATTTATTATTTATTATTTATTATTTATTATTTATTATTTATTATTTATTTATTTATTAATTATTAATTATTATTTATTATTTATTATTTATTATTTATTATTTATTATTTATTATTTGTTATTTATTATTTATTATTTATTATTTGTTATTATTTATTATTTATTATTTATTTATTTAAAAATATTTTATAATAAAATATTTTGAAATTAATATTTAAAGACTTTAACTTAATTTCAAAAACGATTTTTATTATTTATTTAATTATTTATTTCACTATATTTGAAATACATTATATTATTAACATATAAAGATTTTCATTGTATTATTAATGAGCCACATTTTGTATAAATATCCATGTATTTTTCAAATTGTAAATCGAATAGTTAACTCATTTAAATAGTTATTCATATTAATAAATAAATAAACTTTACTTAATAATAAAATATATAAAATATTTTATTAAAAAACTATTAAACATATAAATAAAGAATAAATAATAAATAATAAATAATAAATAATAAATAATAAATAATAAATAATAAATAATAAATAATAAATAATAAATAATAAATAATAAATAATAAATAATAAATAATAAATAATAAATAATAAATAATAAATAATAAATAATTAATAATAAATAAATGTATTGTATAATTAAATGGACATAATAATAAAGAGTTTAAAAAAAGAAAAAGCCAATTTCCAATTACAGAAAACAAAATGAAGAGGAAAAAAAAAATAAATTTTTTTTTTAATTAAAAATTAATAAACTTAAAAAAAAAATATTATTTATATAATAATTAAGATTTTGAATTGTTAACTATTGTATCATATTCTTTTAAAAGTATATTTATTATTATTATCTTTTTTTTTATTATTATCTTTAATATCTTCATTATTTATTATTATCTTTATTAATATTAATAATATTAATATTATTTATTAGCTATTTAATTATTTTTTTATAAATAGATAAAAGTAGAAAATATTGAAAATTATTAAAAGTACATTAAAAATGCTGATAATTGATAAAAAAAAAATAAAATATTATAAAAGTAAATATAAAATAAATATAAAGTAGACTTAAAATATCATTGAAAAACTATAAATATATAAATATAAAATTGATATAAATAAAACATAAAATATAAAATATAAAATATAAAAAAAAAAACTGATATTAATATTTTTGAATATATTGAATATATTGAATATTTAGAAATTAAAATGTTACATATTTTATTAATAATATATTATATCATATAATACAATATATTACAATATATTATATAACAAGTTTAAAAATTAAATATCATCTTATAAAATATTATAATAAACGTAGTATTTATTATTTATTATTATTAGTATATATAATTTAATATTATTTATTTATTTATTTTTTTTTTATTTTTATCTTCTTTTTTTTTTTTTTTTTTTTTTTTTTTCCTCAAAAAAGCGAAACAGTTATATTTATATTTTATTAATAATATTTTCTTGAATATTTTCTTTCTTTTAAACAAAAAATAAATAAAATAATATAAAGAAAGAAATTTCAAATAGAAAAAAGAAAATATAAATTAAAAAAGGAAAAATAAAAAAACCAAAAAAAAAAAAAAAATATATATATATATATATATATTTATATATTTTTATTTTATGTAATTTTTTTTTTTTTTTTTTTTTTTTTTTTTTTTTTTTGATATACAATTATATATTATGTTATGAATACTTCAGTAAAAAATAATTTATTCATACAAATTTAAAATATAAATAATCTATTAACAGTTAAAACTTTTTTAAAAATAAATAAATAAATAAATTAATAAATTACAAACTATAAAGAAAAAAAAAAATTAATCATAAAAAAGAATTCATTATAAAATTAATAAAAATTCTATTTCTAGTTATAAATAAATTCTCAATATTAATATTGTAATAAATATATATATAAAATGAAATTAATTTTTTTTTTTTAAATATTATTAAAATATAACAATTTTTAAATTATTTATCTATAATTTTTTACATTTTAATATTCACAATAATAATTTAAATGTACATATTAAATAAATTCTTAATTATTAATTAAAAAAAAAAAAAGTTATACGAAAGTCTTCAAAGTATTTACTATGCAAACATTTCATTTTTAAGTGATATACAATATTAATGAAGAAGAAATAAATAAATAAAAATAGATGAGAAAGTATAAAATTATTTATAAGTGATTTCATTATAAAAACAATTATAAATAATTATTTTCTTTTAATTCATTTATTGTAAAAAATATTTTTATTTATTTACTTATTTATTTTAATTAAAGCTATTAATTAGAAAGTAAAAAATACAATAAAATAAAATAAAAGATTGATTAATATTTATTGCTTCAATAAATAATATTTTATAACCAAATAAAAAAAAAAAAAAAAAGAAAAGATAAAAAAGAGTATTAAAATTAATAATTCAAATAATAAGTAATTATAGAAAATAATAAATAATAATAGTGATAATTAATAATAAATTATAATAAATAATAAAGACAAAAATAGAATTTATATAAATAATTTTATTAAAATTAAATTTTGAAATAAAATTTAAATAATAAAAAATTGAAAATATAATAGTTATTATTAATAATAATAATAATAACAATAAAAAAATAAAGAAAAAAAAAAAAAAAAAAAAAAGAAATTTCAAGAAATAATAAATTAATATAAAGATAAATTAAATAAATTTTATACATAGATATATATATCTATTATCAATAAGCATATTAATTTTAGTTATATCAACATTATTTTTTTTTATAAACATTTTATTTATAAATTATATATACACTATATATATATATATAAATATTTTTTTTTAATTAAAAGAATATATATTAAATTTTAAAAATGAAGCATTCAGATTTATATAAACGATTATTTGTAGTTCAACTTTTATTAGTATCTATACATATTTTTTCTTTTTCAGGAATAATACGATTTATTGGGTTTATAATAGGGTTATTAGGTTCTTTATCATTAATATCCCTTATTTTCCAAATATATATTAAATCTTCTCAAAAAAAGGTAACAACTTTTCATTTAAAAGATTGTAATGTTCCATTTCCTTGGTTTGCTCAAGCTGTAGAATGGGAAGAATTTGAAAAACGTAGAATTAATGAAGAAACACCTATTACTATACCGTTATTAGTTACTTCATTAAAAATCAATGATCTTTTACATCAACTTTTAAATAATGTTATAAATGAATTTATTTTAAGTTGGTACAATGAAATTACTCCAAGTCGAAGCTTTTTATACCAATTAGAAAATGTAATATATTCTGCTGCTATTGTAATTATTGAACATGTGAAAAAAGTTAATTTTGAAGATTTAATAGGTAAAATTGTTCTTCCAATAATTTATAATCATATTATCGAATTTAATAAGGCAAGACAAAGAATTTCAAGTATCAACTCTGGAAATCCCGAGTTAAAAATCGCTATGTATTATAATAATGGTATGTTACATCCAGCAGTTTTACCAACTCTAAATTCAACTCAAAAACTTGAATATAATCATTTAAGAAAAGTATTCGAAAAAATAATACCAATTCTTATAGATAAAAAGATTTATCAAAGTCGAATTATTGTTGTTTTACTACGAGAAATTTTAGTTTGTAAAGTTATTCAACCTTTGATAGATATGCTTTCCGATCCAGATTTCTTTAATCAACAATTTATTGATTTATCGGAAAGATTTTTCGGAAAACCAGATTATATTCAATATGTAAATGAAGCTCTTGGTACAAATGCTCAATATAAGAAACAAAATGAAATCCCTCAAACCTATGAAGATTTCCTTAGAATGATTAAAGAATGTAATAATTTAAGAACCGCTTGTTTATTAAGAAATGATATCATTAAAGAAATTAAATTAAATAAAGCACAAATTGCTAATTTAAATCGTTCTGATATTGTTCATGGTGTAAAAGTTTATATTATTCAAGCTTATATCAATAGAATTGAAAGTGCCTTAAAACATTGCGAAAAGAGAATTAAAGAGCTCGGTGGACCCGATTTTGTAAATATAATCATTTATTCTTTAAATCATTATAATTTTTTTTTTTTTTTTTTTTTGATTTATAAATAGAAAAATTTTTTTATTTAAATATATCACTACATCCATATAATTATTTTATAAATTATTTTTTTTTTTTTAATTTATTTATTTATTTATTTTTTATATAATAAAAATATAATGTTAACTATTAATTCTTATTAATTCATATAATATATAATTTATATCTTTATATATATATTTATTTTTTTTATTTATTTATTTATTTATTTATTTATCTATTTTATTCATATTTATATTCATATGTATATATATATTCATATTTATATTTTTATTTATAATATATAATAAATAATAAATAATAAATAATAAATAATAATAAATAATGATAATAATAAATAATAATAATAAAATAGCAAAAACTTGAAAACAATATTGATTTACCATCTTCATTATATGAAGTATTAGCAACTCCATTAGGAAGATATTATTTCACCCAATATATGGATCATCATCATCAAAGTCATTTATACAATTTCTGGATGGAAGTTCAAAGATTAAGAGTATTACCAGAAATAACACCAACGAATAGAAATCTTGTTATTGAAGAAAGTAAAAATTTAAGACCTAAAGTTGATAAGGAAACTATTCGTGAAAATGTTTGGAATATTTATAATACTTATCTTTTCCCTGATGCTAATGATTTTAGTCCAAAAATAGATATGTCATTAGATATTATTAATGCTATTGAAATCTTTTTATATGGTAGACCTCAACAATCTTCTATGAATTTTGGTACTATTTCTGAACAACAAAATCAAAATTCAGATCCTTACATGAAGGATTCTTCCTTACCAACAGAGGATCCCGATAATGATTATACCTGTATTTTTAAAGCTCAAAAATATGTTTATGATATTATGGAATCAAAATATTATTCAAAATTTGTAAAATCTACACTTTACTTTAGATTCCTTCATGATATAAGTAGTGGTGATGCCTCTAAAAATCAAATATTACAAAAAATTAGTAATTTTGGAAGTAGTGCTAATTTGGTCATGCCTTCAAAAATTAAAGCCATTCGTAGAAAAAGAGAAAATAGTACTGGTAAACGATCAAGAAGACATCATAGAGGATCTGGTCATTTAGGAAGACATAATTCCATGAGTTCTTCATCCTTTTCAGATAAAAATAGAAGATTACCTGTACGAAAAAGAAGTTCATATTCCATTAGAAAAAGTAACCTTAATAATCCTTATTATAGTAGAGGATTAATTCCAAAGGATTCTAGTTCCTTTCATAGTAATCATCAAATTCCAAATCCTATGCTAAATCGTATTTATTCCTCTAATACAACTTCCAATCTTCCATTAATTTCAATCACTCCTTCTTCATTAGATGAAAAGCAAATGCAATCATTAAGTGAAGCCATTAACAATTCCATTACCGATCATACAGATTCATCAGCAGAAGATAACAGTGAGCATATCAATGTTGAAGGAAAAATTGATAATAGTAACCAACGGTTAAATCCAATCACTATATTAGAAAATTATAAAAATAATAAACTTTCTGGTTCTAGTAAATCTTCTGGAAATTCTAGTTCCAGTCAATCTTCTTTTACTACAAATAACAACAACAACAACAACAACAATAATAATAATAATAATAATAATAATAATGCATCTTTTACTACTACTACAAATATTAATATTAATAATAGTAATAGTAATAGTAATAGTAATAGTAATAGTAATAGTAATAGTAATAGTAATAGTAATAATGATAGTAATAATGATGATAATAATAATGGCAATGATAATATTACTAGTAATGATATATTAAATAATATGATCTTACCAGGAAATAAAGTAGTTTATAATGATCCAAAATCAATGATGAAAAATGAACAACCACGTGCTAATAATAATATTATTAAAAGACCACAACGAGGCTACAGTAGATACTATTCCGTAAATGAATATTTTGCAGAAAATGGTAATATTGATGATTTAGAAGAAGAATATGTCGATAATTTTGAAGATGAGGAAGATGGTGATGGAGAAAGCACATTTATGACATCATCCTATAGTCCATCAATTGCCTCCTTTAATACCTTTAGTACTCGTTTCAGTATTAATAGTCGTAATGAATTCCATACTCGAAAGAAGAAAAGTAAAATGTATTATAGTGGTATTAAGAGACAACTTAATAAATCAAGATCTAAAGATGATTATAATATGAGTAGTGTTAGAAATGATTTCTTATACTATAACCCTAAACGTGTTTCATCACTTAAGAAAACAAAAGAAAAATCAAAAGAAAAAATAAAATCTACACTAGAAAATAGTGAAAATGAATGGGAAGATGAAGAGGATTATGTTTTATTTAATATAGGTAATCTTTATTCCTATGATGAAATACCAGAAATGTTTCTTAATACTACTACCAAAACAGATAACGGAAAAAGTACCGATATAGAATCTATTGATAAAAATACAAATAATTATAATTCAAATGCTAATACTAATGCTAATACTAATTCTAGTTCTAATAATAATAATAATAATAATAATAATAATAATAATAGTAATAGTAATAGTAATAGTAATAATAGTAATGATAATGATAATACTAAAGATAATTCTCAATCTTCTGTTAGGGAAGAACAAGAACTTTCACCTACCTCTGTGAATCCAAATTCTTCTCATTTAAATCTTTTTAAGATTAATACAGATTATGGCAATATTCATAATGAGTATGAACATAATACCGAAGATCATATAATTACGGATGAAAATACTGTTTATTATAATACTATAGATCATGAACCACGAAATTTGTTAACTCCAGTTAGTCCGTTAAGTCCGGTTAGTCCATCTAGTCCTGTTAGTCCTGTCTATCCAATTACACCTATAAGTCCTCTATATACAGATATTGATAGTATTAGTGATAATGAATATAATTATAGTAACAACACCAGCAACAATGATAATATTAATAATAATGATTTGGTATATAAGAAAAGATCAAGTAAGCATCAAAGAATACCTAGTGTCAATGTTATTGATGATAAAAGAAAAATTGAACTCTTGAATGGTAATGAAATACAAAATCAAAATTTAAATAATAATAATAATAATAATAATAATAATAATACTAAAATAGAAGATAAGAGAAAGAGTAATCAAAGTATGATAAGTGCTAATTCAAATAGAGATCATACCGTTGAAAAAGTATTGTATAATGAAAGAAGAAAAAGTAATCAAAGTGTATTAAGTAATATGTCTAACAATGATAGAGATAGATTAATAGAAAATGAAGGAACATCCAATAAAGATAAAAATAATAATAGGAATAATGATGATCGTAATAATGGAGTGGGAAATGAAAAAACTTCCTATAAAGAAAAAAGAAGAAGTGCTCTTGGTATGTTTAGTAGTTTCTCTAGTAATGATAAGCGTACAGAAAGTGAAAAGACATCAAAAAAGGAAAAGAGAAGAAGTGTTTTCAGTATTTTAGGTAACATTTCTAATAATGATAGAGTTGGAGAAAGTGAAAAGAAAACTAATAAAGAAAAGAGAAGAAGTACCTTTGGTATGTTGAGTAGCAACTCCTTCAATAATGATAAATCTTTAGAAAGTGAAAAGATCTTCAATAGAGATAAAAGAGATAAAATGAATACAATGAGTGCGTCGAGTATCAATACCACCAATAATGATAAACCTATAGAAAATGAAAAGACGTCCATTAAAGATAAGAAAAGTACGATGGATACTATGAATATGTTGAGTAACAATACCTCCAATAATGATAATTCTATCGAAAATGAAAAGACATCCACTAAGGATAAAAGAAGAAGTACAATAAGTATGTTGAGTAACAATTCCAGAAGTGAAAGAGACAATAGTGAATATACCTCAGATGGAGGTGAATATAACAAATATGATTATATTCCACCTATTAATGAATTTTCAATTAATAAAAGAGATAGTAATTTAAGTACGACTTCAAGTATTACACGTGGAAATGCTATTCATTATAGTAAAAGAGAGAGTACTCAAAGTGCCTTCAGTATTAGTAATAGTTTAAAAATGGAAATGTTAAATAGTAATAATGAAGAAAAAGAGGAAAAGAATAAAAAAAATAATGAAAATGAAGAAGATGAAGGTGGTGTATTATATAAGGATAAATTTTCTCTTAATAAAAAAGCCAGCACAGAATCTCAAAAGAGTCATAAGGGTCTCAAGAAAATATTTAATTCTAAAATAAAAAGAAAGGAAAAGAAAAGAATTCTTGAAGATGCTCGTAAAGTAAATTATGATATTGAAGAACAAGAAGAAGATTTAATGGAATCAAGATCAAATATTTCATCCGCTGAATCCATGGAAGAAGGAGGAGTTACTTCCTTCCATTATGCTTCTCCAGGGGATTTATTAGTTTCTGGTTTAATTGCACAAGTAGACGAATCAATGAAAGAATTAGAAGTTCAAAAGAAGAATATTGATGATTTAATGTCTACTGCAGTTAAAAATCAAGAATCAAGAAGATTAGAATTATTACAAGATGCTAAAAGTCAATTGGAATCTCATGTTAAAGATTTAAAAAAGCAAAGAGAACTTTATATTATACAAGCCAGAGAAAATGCTATTACACCGGTAAAGATTAATGAAAAAAAAAAAAAAAAAAAAAAAAAAAAAAAAAAAAAAAAAAAGATAAAAAAAAAAGATAAAACAAAAATTAAAAAATAAAAATAGAAATTTAAATTTTTTTATATTACTACTACTAGTACTAATAATAATATTATTAATCTTTTAACTTAATAATTAATTTATTAATTTATTAATCAATTAATTTAATATTATTATTTTGTTTTATTTTATTTTATTTTAATTAATTAATTAATTATTTATTTATTTATTTATTTATTTATTTATTTATTTATTTATTTATTTATTTATTTATTTATTTATTTATTTATTTATTTATTTATTTATTTATTTATTTATTTATTTATTTATTTATTTATTTATTTATTTATTTATTTATTTATTTATTTATTTATAGGAAAATGTATCTATTTCTATATCTGATTGTCATTTCAAACATGATGGTAATAAAAGTTATGCCCTTTATATTATTGAAGTTAATAGAACAAATCCAAATGGATGTACTTCCGGTTGGATTGTCACAAGAAGATATAGTGAATTTGTTTTATTACATCAAGAATTAAGATATAAATATTGGAATATTGTTCATCGTTATGAATTACCAGGTAAAAATATGTTTTCTTGGATTATACCAAAACCAGATATTATACAAGCTAGACGTGTAGCCTTAGAAAAAAGACGTGTTGCTTTGGAAAAATACTTAAGAGTAAAAATCTTTTTTTTTTTTTTTTTTTTTCTTTATAAGAAATATATATAAAAATTCTAATTTCAATTTATATATAAATTAAATTAATTATATGATTTATTATATATTTTTTTTTATTATTATATTATATAATATTTATAATATATTTATTTATTAATTTTTTTTTTTTTTTTTTATTTTTATTTTTATTTTTATTTTTATTTTTATTTTTATTTTTATTTTTATTTTTATTTTTATTTTTATTTTTATTTTTATTTTTATTTTTATTTTTATTTTTATTTTTATTTTTATTTTTATTTTTATTTTTATTTTTATTTTTATTTTTATTTTTATTTTTATTTTTATTTTTATTTTTATTTTTATTTTTATTTTTATTTTTATTTTTATTTTTATTTTTATTTTTATTTTTATTTTTATTTTTATTTTTATTTTTATTTTTATTTTTATTTTTATTTTTATTTTTATTTTTATTTTTATTTTTTTAATTTTGAATTATATAGAATTTAATTAGTCATGAAGAAATTTGTCAATCGATTGAATTAAGAAAGTTTATTTCACAACAAAATGTAGATATGCCATCATTTAAATATAAGGCATTTAATTTTGATGAATATAATGATGATGAATTAAAAAGAAACAATGCTGTTAAATTAGATAGTGAACAATCGAAAGCTTCTTTACCAAACTATACATTAACTAATGAAAATGAAGAAACTAATAGTAGTTATAGTGTTGAAAGTGGTAATAAAGAAATAAATTCATTTAATTCTCAAAAGACCAATATGAATTCAAAAACA
Organism: Neocallimastix lanati (nom. inval.); assembly: GCA_016946835.1. Taxonomy (NCBI): domain Eukaryota; kingdom Fungi; phylum Neocallimastigomycota; class Neocallimastigomycetes; order Neocallimastigales; family Neocallimastigaceae; genus Neocallimastix; species Neocallimastix lanati (nom. inval.). Next base: position 1,335,646 of record JACVTC010000002.1, on the reverse strand, counting down.
ATGCCAGATCTTTTTAAATCTTCAAATGAAAGTGATTCCATTAAAAGAAGTATTTCCACTTTAGAAAATCATGTTCATCCTATTGAAAAAAGAGAGGAAACATTCAATACTAACTCCTCTTCCACCTCACTTAATAAAATTAATTTTGATAGTTTAAAAGGAGGTAAAATTATTGATGGTATTTTTGATATTTTATTAGAACTTTTTGGTATTAAAAATAAAATTGATTGGTATAATTGGCTTCAACATAAAGCCTTTTTATCTTTTATCCAGCAAGTTTTCAGTGGTACATTGGATAAGTAAGTTTTTTTTTTTTTTTTTTTTATTATTATTAATTATTTATTATTTATTTATTTATTTATTTATTTATTTATTTATTATTTATTTATTTATTGTTTATTTATTTATTTGTTATTTATATGTTTATTATTATATTTATTATTATTATTAATTATTTACTTATTTATTATAATTATTATTTATTATCATTATTTATTTATAATTATAATTACTATTATATTTATTATTTTCTTTTATGATGTTATATATATATAAATCAATTGCCTAACTTGTTTTATTTCATCTACATACTCTCATTTAAAAATCAAAAACAAAACCAAAATCAAATTCAAAAAAAAAAAAAAAAAAAAAAAAAAAAAAAAAAAATTTAAACAAAATATAGGAAAATAAGACAAGGTATACAATCCTTAACATCCGAAAATATGGTAGAATTCTATATTACTCAATTAAATGATACTCTTTGGCCTGATGGTGAATTCTTTATGGATAAAAAGAAAAGAGATTGGGAAGAAAATCATATTCCAATTGATCGTACAGATGAAATGAAAAAGAAAACTAAGATTGAATGTTATAAGAAATTGACTACTGAAATTCCAGGTAATTTAATATTAATAATAATAATAATAAGTTGATAATAATAATAGAATTAATTAAATTATGAATAGAAATTTAACATTTTAATAAATTATTTATTTTATTTTTATATTATACTATATTATATTATATTATTCTACTTTATTTTATTTTATTTTATTTTATTTTATTTTATTTTATTTTATTTTATTTTATTTTATTTTATTTTATTTTATTTCATTCAATCTGTACTTTATATTTAATATTCTACTATTTATTTTATTTTATTTTATTTTATTTTACTCAATCTGTACTTTATATTTAATATTCTACTATTTATTTTATTTTATTTTATTTTATTTTATTCAATCTGTACTTTATATTTAATATTCTACTATTTATTTTATTTTATTTTATTTTATTTTATTCAATCTGTACTTTATATTTAATATTCTACTATTTATTTTATTTTATTTTATTTTATTTTATTCAATCTGTACTTTATATTTAATATTCTACTATTTATTTTATTTTATTTTATTTTATTTTATTCAATCTGTACTTTATATTTAATATTCTACTATTTATTTTATTTTATTTTATTTTATTCAATCTGTACTTTATATTTAATATTCTACTATTTATTTTATTTTATTTTATTTATTTTATTTTATTCAATCTGTACTTTATATTTAATATTCTACTATTTATTTTATTTTATTTTATTTTATTTTATTCAATCTGTACTTTATATTTAATATTCTACTATTTATTTTATTTTATTTTATTTATTTTATTTTATTCAATCTGTACTTTATATTTAATATTCTACTATTTATTTTATTTTATTTTATTTATTTTATTTTATTCAATCTGTACTTTATATTTAATATTCTACTATTTATTATATTTTATTTTATTTTATTTTATTTTATTTTATTTTATTTTATTTTATTCAATCTATACTTTCCATTTATATTTCCACGACTATTTATTTTATTTTATTTTATTTTTTAATTCTTAAATGAATAAATAGAATTATTGGGTGGTCTTATTGGTAAGAAAAAAGGATTGTATGGTGCCGAATTTTTATTTGAATTATTCCAAAATCGTCGATTAAATCAACATCTTATGTATACATTATTTGATGAACTCTTTAAATGTTTATTCCCGGAAATTGAAAATAATGCTTAATTTTTTATTTTATAAAAAAAAAAATAAAATAAAATAAAAATTAAAAAAAAAAAAGAAATTTTTTTTCTTTTTTTCTTTTTTTTTTTGAAAGAAGAAAATATTTAAGAAAATAAAATATAATATAATATAATATAAATAATAATAATGATAGAATAAGAAAAAATAAAAATAAAAATAAAAATAAAAAATAAAAAATAAAAAAAAAATAAAATAAAAAATAAAAAATATATATATATAATAATAATAATAATAATAATAACTATTAATATTATCATTGAAGAGAAAAGGAAAATGTTAATAGGAATAAAAGTTATAAAAAAAAAAAATGATTAAAATAATAAAAAAAAAAAAATATAATATAATAATATAATAAAATAATATCTTAAATTATTAAAATAATAAAATAATAATATAATAATATAATATAATAATATAATAATAATAACATATTATTTTAATATATAAATATTTTATATAAACAAAAAAAATAATAAACCATATATATAAAAATAATAATATAGTATATTTAATATTTATAATCAATAAATAATCATCCATAATTCTTTTATATAATAATATATTAAAAAAAAAAAAAAATATTTTCTTTTAATCAAAATACAAAAAAAAATATAAAATATAAAATATATATAAAAATATATATATACATATATATATATATTTTACTTTACTTTTAAAATTTATATATATTTTATTAATTTATTTATTATAATTATTTTTTTTTTTTTTTCTTATTTATATAAATCGTACCTTTAAATTTTACTTTATTTTTATTTCAAATATTAATATCTTATTATATATATATACACACATATATATATATTTTATATTTACATAAAATATATATACATATATAAATATTTTTTAATTTCTTTATTTCTTAATAATTATGAGAATGAAATAAAATTAAAATAAAATTAATAAAAAAAAAAAAAGAAATTGAAATTTTCAAATTTTTTTAAATTATTTTATTATTTATTATCCGTTATCTGATCATTATATTTATCATATAAATCCTTTTTTTTTTATTTTTATTTTTTATTTTTATTAATTTTATTTTTATTCTTTTTTTTTTTTTATTATTAATTTTTATTTTTTTTTTTTTATTAAATTCATTTCTTAGAATATTCTAAAATTTAAAAAAAATTATTTATTTTAAAAAGTTTATTTTTATTTAATTAAATATTCAGGCATATTATTATTAATTATTATTATTATTTTTATTATTATTTTAATTATTTTAATTAATATTATTATTATTATTTTTATAAATATTTTAATTATTATTTTTATAATTTTATTAATATTTTTATATGAACAATATAGCTGTATGATTGTATTTGTATGCCATTTTACTACACTTTTGCTAATATTTTTATATAAAATATTCAGCAAAATTCACTATATTTTTGAACATATATATGCATATATTTGGCATACAAATACAATACTGCCCTATTTATTCGTAAACCTTATATTAATATATATGATGAACAACATAGGTATATGATGCTAAAACTATGCAAAAAACTATACCATTTTGTTCAAAAAAAAATATAAAAATAAAAAATAAAAAAATAAAAAAATAAATAAATAAAAATAAAATATATATGCATAGTTTTAGCATAATTATAACATAAATATACATATATATATTAGCAATATATGCCTTATATTATTATTATTTCATATAAATCCTTTTTTTTTTATTTTTATTTTTTATTTTTATTAATTTTATTTTTATTCTTTTTTTTTTTATTATTAATTTTTATTTTTTTTTTTTATTAAATTCATTTCTTAGAATATTCTAAAATTTAAAAAAAATTATTTATTTTAAAAAGTTTATTTTTATTTAAAGTATAATTCCAATAAACAAAAACAAAACAAAACAAAAGTTAAAAATAAAAAATTTAATAAAAAAAAAAAAAAATACAAATAATGAAATTGCCGTCAATTAAAGATGAACGGCTTATTATTATAAAATTTATAAAATTTAGATAAAAAGATAAATAAAAAAAAAAAATAAAAATTTTTTTTTATTATTTATTATTATTAGAATTATAAAAAACTCTTTGTGAGATTGGGTCAAATGGTCAACGTGCGTATATATTCATAGTCCGGAGTTCGATTCCACCTTATCACTCAAAAATAATCCAATTTGACGGTCTAACCTTAAATCGAAGAAAGGTCATCTTCTATACTATGATCGTGCTTCTCAGTTTCAAAATTATTGAATTAATTATAAAATATTTAACTTTCACAGAATTAATTTATATTATGAGTTAATTCTATAAAAAATAAAAAATAAAATAAAATAAAATAAAATAAAATAAAATAAATAGTAGAATATGAATATAAAGTACAGATTGAATAAAATAAAATAAAATAAATAGTAGAATATGAATATAAAGTACAGATTGAATAAAATAAAATAAAATAAAATTAAAAATAAAATAAAATAAAAAATAAAATAAAAAATAAAATAAAAAATAAATTATATATTTAATATTTTTATATTTATTTAATTATTATAAAGTGACATATACAGAAGAAAGAAGAAGAAGAAAAACATATCTAATATCTATAGTTATATCTATCTTATATATATATAGATATATAAATATATATATTATAAATATTTTTATTTTTTTTTATAAAGTCAATTTTTTATATTACATAATTGAAGCATGATGAAATAAAAAAAAAATAAAAAAAAATTTTAAAAATAAATATTAGCAAATAAATTAACCTTAATTTCTAATATATAAAAAAAAATCACCTTATTTACTTATTTATTTATTTATTTACTTATTTACTTATTTATTTATTTATTTATTTATTTATTTATTTATTTACTTATTTACTTATTTACTTATTTACTTATTTACTTATTTACTTATTTATTTATTTATTTATTTATTTATTTACTTATTTATTTACTTATTTACTTATTTATTTACTTATTTACTTATTTATTTATTTATTTTCTTATTTACTTATTTACTTATTTATTTATTTATTTATTTATAAATTATTCATTCAAATATAAATATAAATATAAATATAAATATAAATATAAAATATAAATATAAATATAAATATAAATATAAAATATAATAAATATAAATATAATAAATTTAAATATAAATATAAAATATAAAATATAATAAATATAATATAAAATATAATAAATATAAAATATAATAAATAAATAGATTCAAATCTATTTAAATAAATAAGAAATAAAATTAAAATTAATTTTGATTGTGTTCTAAAAAAAAAAAAATTAATTATTAATTATTTTTTATTTATTTATATTTTATTTTTTATTTATTTATATTTTATTTTTTATTTATTTATATTTTATTTTTTATTTATTTATATTTTATTTTTTATTTATTTATATTTTATTTTTTATTTATTTATATTTTATTTTTTATTTATTTATATTTTATTTTTTATTTATTTATATTTTATTTTTTATTTATTTATATTTTATTTATTTATATTTTATTTTTTATTTATTTATATTTTTAGTTTCTTATGGAATAGTCAAATTTTCATTTTCATTCTATAGACCATTTAAATATCACATCAAAATATATTTATTATATAGAAATAATTACTGTAATAGAAGATCAAATAAGCATAATATAAATAACTAATAGCTAATATTGACATATATATAAAAAGTAGTAACCTATAAATAATATTCATATTTAGATATTATAATAATAATTATATTAATAATAATAAAGTTATACTTTTTTTTATATATATTTTTATTTTCTTTATGCATTAGATAATAATTTTAATAAAGTGAAGAATTTTATTAATAATTTATTTTATATTAAAGATCTTTTCTAATTAATATTATTATTTTAATGAGAAAAAGGTGATTCATATTCATATTCATAATTATTATTCATTTAATGTTTTTTTTTTCTTTTTAGAAAAAAAAATAAAGATGAAATAAAAATTACTTAAATAATAGTAATTAGTTAAATTTTTTTATTAGAATGAGTTAAAAATTGAAAGTCAAAAAAAAAAAAAAAAGTCAGGTATATAATTTTAAGAAAAGTCAAGTTTTATGTGATAATTAACCTTTTTTTTTTATAATTTAAAGCTAAATAAATAAATAAATAATAAAATAAATAATAAATAATAAATAATAAATAATAAATAATAATAATAAATAATAATAAATAATAAATAATAAATAATAAATAATAAATAATAAATAATAAATAATAAATAATAAATAATAAATAATAAATAATAAATAATAAATAATAAATAATAAATAATAAATAATAAATAATAAATAATAAATAATAAATAATAAATAATAAATAATAAATAATAAATAATAAATAATAAATAATAAAAAAATAATAAATAATTAAATAATAAATAATAAATAATAAATAATAAATAATAAGTAATTAAATAATAAATAAGAAATAAGAAAATAATGGAATAATATATAATAAAAAAGAGTATTTATTAATAAATAACTATATAATAAATAATTGAATAATTAAATAATGTGTTACAATACATGAATCTTTTTTTCTATTTTTTTTTTTTTTTGATATTAATTTAAATTTAATATATTATTTTAATATATTATATTATAAATTTTTTAATTAAATAAATTAAATAAAATTTAATCAATTATATTTTTTGAATACTTTTTTTTTTTTTTTTTTACTAAATCTTTTTCCTTTTTCTTCTTCGTTTTTTTTTTTTTTTTTTTTTTTTTTTTTTTTTTTTTTTTTTTTTTTACTTTAAATAGTTAACAATTGAAAAAGAAAAAAAAAAAAAATAAAAAAAAAAATAAACAAAAACAACAATTGAACCAAATCAATAATTTTATAATTTCATAAAATAATAAATATATAATCATATAATAATTATCAACAAAAAAAGTTTTTTTTTATAGATATATATAAAACCGAAATAGAAAAAATTACAACTTATAAAAAAAAAATTATATTATAATATTTAAATTATATATTTAAGGTAATTAATTATATATATAAACATTAATAAAAATTATGAAATAGAAAAAAGAAACATAAAATATTAAATAGATATTTGTATAATATTATTATAATAAATTTTTAAACCATTAGATGTAATATACATATTCTTTATTAATATTGTTATTTTATTATTATTATTATTATTATTATTATTATTATTTTTTATAAAATATAAAATATTCTTATAACAATACAATAACTATACCTGACCTCGACGTCTTTTCAATTAATTCTTTAAAATATATGATAATACTTTACAATTTAGAAAAAAATATAAATAAAAATTAATAATAATACAAAAAATTAATAATAATACAAATATATATTTAGCAACCATAATAATATCAAAAATAAAAATAAAAATAAAAAATATCTATCATGGCAAGCGTAAATAAAAAAGATAAAAAGCAAAAGAAATTTAATATTTTTAACGCTTTTTCTTTAATTTTTATTGTTGTCTTTTCTTGGTTTTCACAAGAAACCTATAAATTCTATACTAAACATAAAGCAATAGCAAGTCAAGTTGATAAAGTAAAATATATATATATATATTTATGTTTTATTAATAATATAAGAAATAAGAATAGTTTTTATTATATCAGTATTAAGTATCCTTTTATTAACAATATTTTTATTTATTTATTTATTTATTTATTTATTAATTTTGTTTACATTTCAATTTATTGTTATTATTATATATTATATATTATAAAAAAAATTTTTTAAATATATTGACTATTTAAAATATTTGTATCCCAACATAGTTATGCTATCAAGCTGATCCAAAAATTTTATTACCAGTTATTCCTGGCTGTATTATTGTTTTTCTTCTAAGGAAATTTTTAGTAAGTAAATTTAAAATAATTGCCAATATAATTGTTAGAAAAGACAAGAATTGGCCAGATAGAGATTCAAAAGTTGAAAAGGTATTTTAAAAAATATTTAAATTTCTTTCTCTATATTTATATAATAATAATAATAATAATAATAATAATACTTATAATAAAAAATTAAAAAAATTAAAATAAGTATTATTATTATTATTATTATTATTATTATTATTATTATTATTATTATTATTATTATTATTATTATTATTATTATTATTATTATTATTATTATTATTATTATTATTATTATTATTATTATTATTATTATTATTAAGAGTTATATAAATACTTTAAAATAATATATTAATTTTTTTTATATTATTCTCATTTTATATAGTGCGCTACTCAAATTTACAAAACTTTAAATTATACTACTCTTTCAATTATTGGATTCAAGCTTTTAAAGAATGAAAATTATTTCCCAAAAGAATTAGGAGGAAATGGTGATATTGAACAGATGTGGGTAGATTTACCATATCAAAAGCAATCAAGTAGTATTTATTGTTACTATGTTATTGCTCTCTCCTATCACTTACATTCTCTTATTGATCAATTTAAATATTATGGAAAACCAAGCTTGTAAATATAATTTTTTTTTTTTTACCTATGAATATAATTACTATGATTAATATATAATTAATATAGAAATAAAATAAAGTAAAATAAAATAAAATAAATAGACTTTATAATATTTTATAATTTTATTTTATTAAAATTTTAATGATTCTATATTATAAATATAATATTTTAATATATATATATATATATATCATACATTGAACATTTTATTTATATTATTATCTTTATTTTTTACAATAATAATAATGATAATGATAATAATAATAAAAAAAGTGGTGATATGATGTTACATCATATTATTACTGTTGGATTAATCGTATTTTCATTCTTTAATAATTATGTTCGTATTGGTTCCTTAGTGTTATTAATTCACGATGTTTCTGATATTTTTGGAGCTTTAACCAAGGTGACGATGCATTGTAAATATGAAATTATAACTATATTTAACTATATTGGAATGTTATCTCTCTGGATTTATTTCCGTTTATACGTTTATCCTTTCAAGGTGATTAGATCTGCTTTAAAACAAGTTCCATATCCACATCATGAAAAAAATATATTCTTAATTTTATTAATGTCTTCCTTGGTAGTACTCCATGTTTATTGGTTTATTACTTTTGTTATTTTATTTATTAACTATGCTCTCACCAGTGAAGTTGTTAACGGTCATGAAGAAGGTTTCGATAAATTAAAAATAGGAAAAGAAGATTATAAAAATAAATTAAAATCAAAAAATAATTTAAAAAATAAAGCAATACAATCAAAAAATAATTTAAAAAATAAAGCAATAAAATCAAAAAATAATTTAAAAACTAAAGCAATAAAATCAAAAAATAATTTAAATACTAAAGCAAAAGCTACTAATACTAAAACAAAATCAAATCAACTTAATAGATAAAGGAAAAAAAATTATTAAAAATTTTAAAATATAATGTAAAATATAAATATCTTTATAATAATTTTTTTTTTTTTTGTTATTTTATTTTTTGAAAAAAACTGAAAAAATAAAATTAATAATAATAATAATAATAATAATAATAATAATAGAAATTGAAAAAAAGAAAAAGAAAAAGAAAAGAAAAAGAAAAGAAAATGGTTTTATTTAATAGTTAAATAGTCATTTTTATTTTTATTTTATTTTAAAATATAAAATAAAAAAAATAACTATATAATAAAATTTCATTACCTTAATTTATTTAAAGTTTAATAATTAAAAAACATTTTAGAAACAAACAAAAACATAAACAAAACAGAAAAAAAAAAAATGTAAAAGTACTATTTATTCATTTATATATATATTATACATATAAAATAAAATATAATATAATATATATATTCATCATTTTTATTTATTTATGTATCCGATAGAATCTTTAAAAGAGTTAAATTCAAAAATTCAAAATTTATAATTCTAAAAATTATATTATTAGATATAGAAATAAAATAATAAAAAAAAATAAAATTAAAATTAAAATTAAAAATAAAAATAAAAATAAAGAAATAAAAAATAAAGAAATAAATATCAATATTTTTTTTTTTTTTTTTCATTCAAAAAAAAAATTTTTTTTTTTAATGTTACATATTAATAAAATTTAAATATCATATATATATATATATATAGTTTTTATTTTATATATTTTATTTTATATGTTATTTTATATGTTATTTTATATGTTATTTTATATGTTATTTTATATATTTTATTTTATATTTTATTTTAAAAATATTTTTTTTTTTTCAATAAATTTTTTTTTTCTTTTTTTTGGTTGTATATACATATATTAAAATCTTCATAAATGATGTAAAATAAAATAATAAAATAAAAAATAAAAAAAAAAAATAAATAAATAAATAAATAAATAAAATAAATAAAAACATAAAAATAGTAGAAATATAACCCCTAATAAAAAATAAAAAATAAAAAATAAAAAATATATATATATATATAATTAAAAAAATATATATATAATTAAAAATATTTATATATATTTAATTTTAATAATAATGAGAAAGCATAATAATAATAATAAAGAAAAAAATTTTT